>CAKNYM010046397.1:19339-44192 GCA_932195095.1 Andricus curvator | reverse complement strand
CGGTAAGGTAGGAATCTTGCATTAGAAACCCCCTTACTTATCTACTCGAGAGGGATATGGCTTAATGGAATAATAATAATAGTAGTACATATTTCTTTATATCCAGTACTAATGAGTGGGATTTTACTTAGGATTTTGTTGAGATTCGATTCACATTTTTTTCTGGTATTCCTGAAAAAACAATGTAATTTTTTTTAACCAATCTATTTTTGCTTAATTTCAACAATAAAATCGTATCACACTTTTACTTACTTTTCATTGGAAATTTTATTTTTATTCAGTGGCCAACTTTCCACCCTTCATTTAAATTGGAAAACTTTTTCTTTCTTTTACACGTTGTACTTTCATCCCTTCTTTCTATGTTCCACTTCTTTTATTAAATTTTCTTGTTCTTTCTTTCTTTTGTTTTCACTTTCTTTCTGTAACAATATTCAAAGTTTGCAACCAATTTGAATTCATAATAATAATCTTTGAATTCATTCATTCATTTTGTCCGTATTGAAGGTCAAATTTGAAAATTAATTATTTTTAACGACTTAGTTTTGAGCCAACTTTACCCCGTACCCTAGCCAACTTTACCCCGTACCCTAGCCAACTTTACCCCGTACCCTGCCCGACTTTACCCCGTACGCTAGCCAAATTTAATCTGTATCCTAGCAGATTGTACTTCGTACCCTAGCCAATTTTACCCCGTATTCTAGCCAAATTTACCCCGTATCCCAGCCAATTTTATTAACCGCTTAATAGGCTACAAAGGCCATGGCTATTTGTAATGAACTTTCGGTACATTTAGCCTGTTAGAAATGTTCGGAAAATACCGACACTTTTTTGATACTAAAGTAACTGAAATTTACGAAAATAGGTTACTGAAAAAGAAATTCAGTAACTTTATAGTAAATTTACTAAATTTTTATTAACATTCAGAAACTGTATCTGAAAATTACAAATAGTTTCCTAAAATTCCTGAATGGTAACTGAAATATAAGTTGTCATCAATGCTCCTCAATCGCATTCGAAGCGCACAAAGCATGGTTGTTGTGGTCATGGGCGACAATGCACTGAAAAAGGTTGTTTTGAATTATAACGATGCAGTAAACCTATTTTGTCCGATATTGAATGATCTCAAGCGCGAAAAGGATTCGAAATTTGCACGAGAAGAAGAAACTGAAAAAAGTGTTGAAATCGCCAGTAAAGGCAACGACCTAGAAGCTTGATTGAGGAACGAATCATCTTTGAAATAAAATAGTTACCAGATACTGCGATCATCGGCCTCGTAAATGAACTTCTAAAAAGGTACAAGTTGGTTCGTTAATTTTAATATAAATTTGCAGTATATATTTCTAACAGTATAGGGGAGAGTGGTCCTAAGTCGGCACAGTAAGAGTTTTTATCGAAAACAGAGTGTAAACAGGGTTTAATGGCACTTTAATGTCTTTGGTCAGGTATCACGATCCTTTATTTATACTTCTATATCGTTTAAAGCAGTGTGGTCCTAAGCCGGCATCCTCTGTTCCTGAGTCGGCACATAATTTTTTCCGCATAAATGCAAGAAAAAGGGCAGGTTATGTAAGTTTTAGGAGAAAATGGACAAATTAAAACCATTTACAACAAAAAAAACATTCAGAATATTGTCAAGCTTTATTTATAGGATGGAAACATTTCTCCATCACAATAATCTGCAAACATGCAGTCAAAACACAACCAAACAAAAAAAATAACAACAAAAGCAACAAAAAAAGGTGCCGACTCAGGAGCACCTGTTTGGTGCCGACTCAGGACCACTACGAATGTTTACACATTTCATGCTATTACGCACACGAAACAAATCCGAATGAAAAATCAACTTAATCAGGCGAAAGCACACAGAACTCAGAAGCTAACGCACTTAATCGATTGAAATTTTGAAAATATTTACACCCCTGTAGCTGCTTCGCAAGAATGGGAGAAAATGTCTTTAGCACGAAAAATTTATACCCCTCTCACGCTGTCAAGCGAAAACTAAAGTGACCAATTGTCAGCGCCACGCGCGCCATCTCTGCGAAACTCGAGGGTGCCGGCCTAACCCACAGTGCCGACTTAGGACCACTCTCCCCTAATTTATGCACGGCCCTTAATTAAAAAATAAAGTACCATCTAGTACATCATGATTCATGATGAATAAAATGGTAATCATGTCTGGTTAAGCGATGATCGATGCAGAGTGAAATTTGGAGGGAATGTCTTGGCAATTTAGCATAAATACACTTTGGTCCAAAGCCTTTGATGTTGAAGTCAAAAGCTGTCCTCCTCCAACTTAAGAGCATGTTCAGCACCAGCGGCCCTTAATTACAAGCGACGCCACCTACTTGGCCCGGTCAAAATTTGTCTAACGTGTTGCAAAGAGAGAAGAAGAAGAAGAAGAAGAAGAGGAGGAGGAAGAGGAAGTGGAGGAAGAAGAAGAAAAAGAAAAAAAGAAATTGATGCAATTCTTGGCTCCGAATGATCCTGTTCGAAACAGTTCGAAATAGAACCGAAAACAGGAGCAACTCCCCGGCGCGGCTTTTGCGGACGTCCGTCTAAAGTGGTCTAGCTCCTCCACCTGGCAAGCAAGTCCGTTTAATGACTTCGCGACGGAAATAAGTTTTTATCCTCTCGCTAAGAAAGTGCTGCTTCCCCTCTTTCCTCCCCTCGTTACTTCGTAATTAACCGCCTCCAGAGCGCCTCGTTCGTGCAATTCCTTTTAATTACTTTCCGTTGCGCCGTCGATAAGGTAGGCGATACAGAGGAGGGACCGAGCGATTCTTTCAAGGCCCCTTTTTTGATCCTGGAATTTCTTACCAAACAGGGTGCCGAATGAAGAAAGGGGAGGTGGTGAGGACGCGCAAAAAAGTCGAGGGAGTAGAATTATGATTATTGCTTCATTTACATTCAAAAGTGCTTTCATTTTTTTCGAGACTGTTAGAGGCGTAGCCCTAAAAGCCGATCTACGCCATTTTTTAGAAAGAGTTCAAAAGATTTCAAAAGATTTGACAAATTTAAAGGAATTTGAGGGCATTCAACAGCGTGTCACGTGATAAATTATATGGTTTATATTCGACCGCTTTATAATTTGCAAAATGTAAATATTGTGTTGAAATTTTTGGAAAGGGTTCAAAAAGATATAAAGGCACGTCTTTCAGGTCCATTTGAGTTTTTATTTCATTTAAATAGTGCAATATTATAAATGCTTAGTTTGGAATGTAAGTGAGAACAGGGCTTTAGAGCCCTAGCTGAAATAGAATTAATAAAATTGCATTTTTGTAACAAAATAAATACGAAAGTGGGTCAGAAAGACGTGCCCTTATATATTTTGAACAATTTCCCAAAATTTTAGCACAATATATTCTTTTTTTTAATTAAAAAGCCTATGAATATTCAAATGATTTTCACTTTGTAAGGAATCGTCAGAGCTCACAAACGTTTTAAGGAGTTTTACGGTAGTTGAAGGAATTTCACAAAAATGAATTATTATTATTCCAACAATTTTAAGGAATTTTGAGAAACTAAAAAAAATTAGAATTGCAAAAAATTTCCTAAACATTATTCATCAGGATTTTGAAATATATCGTAGGATTTAAAAGGTTTCAGGGTATTTTTAATGATTCCAATAGACTTCAGAGAATTTCGAAGATTTTATACGATTTTTATGGGCTTCCAAGTTATTTTTAACGGATTTCAATAGATATACCAATTTCTCAAAATTTTATAATATTTTTATAAATTGCACAGAATTTCACAAGAATTAAGAGTTTTCTTAGTGTTTCAAAGATTTGAAGAAATTTTCTGATATTTCCAATGATTTAACCCGATTTCTAAAAAGATTTTCAAGGGATTTTATAAGATTTTTGAGCATTTCAGTTTTAAATTTGAAATACTTTTTGTAAAATTATTTGTTTTGGTTAAAAATTCATCATTTTAGTTGAAAAATCATATTTTCAGGTCAAAAATTGAATTGTTTTGTAGAAAATTTGTATTCTTTGCTAGAAAATTCCACAATTTGATAGGAATATAAAGTATTTGATTAAAAATTAAGTTTTTCTGTTAGAAATTCATATTTTCAGTTCAAAATTCCAACTATTTCATTAAAAATTAAACTAATTTCATGAAAAGTTAAGTATTTGATAGAAAATAAAATTTTTTCTTAAAAATCATATTTTCGAGTTGAAAATTCAACTGTTTTCGATAATTCGTTTTTTTTTATTTCAACATTCAACAATATTGTTCAAAATTTATGTATTTTGTTGAAAATTTAACTTTTTTGGTAGAAAATTAAACTTCTTGGTGAAAAATTCATCTTTTTGGTTAAAAATTTAACTATTTGTTTAAAAATGCATCTTTTTTGGTTTCAAATTTAACTACTTGGTTGAAAATTGAATAACTTTTTTGAAAATTCATTTTCCTAAAGATTCACCTTTTTTATTAAAAATTCATCTTTTCGATTGTGGATTAAATTATTGGTTGAAAAATCGTCGTTTTTGGTTGAACTCAACTAGTTGTAATTTTTTTTTTTTCTAAAAAAATAATTTTTTCATTTGAAAATTTACCTATTGCACGTTTGGTTGGAAATTTATATTTTATAAGTTAAAAATAATATAAGTACAAAATTTGTGAGTTAAAAATATTTGTTACAAAATTCATCTATTTTCTCGAAAATTCATCTTGCTTGTTGAAAATTCATTTTTTTGGTTGAGGATTCAACCCATCTGACTCAATAAAATGTTAAAAACAAAATAAGTGCCTCTTCCGGATTAGAAAAACTTGAAAACCAAAATTTCCTCCCATCCAACTCAATGAAAATTTTCAAAACAAAAAAATTTCCCTCTTGCAATTTCGAAAATATCGAAAATCGAAATTTCCTTCCTTCCAACTGAATAAAAATGTTTGAAAAAATTATTAACCAAAATTTCCTTTCTTCCAATTCGATAAAAAATTTTAAAACTAAAAACTTTCCATCTTGCAATTTCGAAAATAGCGAAAATCGAAATTTCCTCCCTCCCATCTCAATAAAAAAGTTAAAAAAAAATTATTAACCAAAATTTCCTCCCTTCCAACTCTATAAAAATTTTTAAAACAAAAAACTTTCCCTCTTGCAATTTCGAAAATAACGAAAATCGAAATTTCCTCATCCCAACTCAATAAAAATGTTTCAAAAAATTATTAACCAAAATTTCCTCCCTTCCAACAACAATAAAATTTCGCTCTTCCAATTCAGAAAAAAATTGAAACTCGAAATTTGCTTCCTTCCAACTCAATAAAAACGTTAGAAATAAAAAATGATTTTCCTTCCAATTCATAAAATATTAAAAACCAAAGTTCGTCTGCCCATTCAACAAAAATAAAAAATTAAAATATTCTCGTTTCAAACTCAATAAAAATGTTAAAAATACAACATTTGTCCGCCTTCAATATTTATTCGGAAAAAAATTAAATACCAAAATTTCTTCCCTTTCTTTTGAAATTAGAATTGTGAAATTCAAATTTTTTTATTCATAAATTCTTTTAAGTTGAATTATTTTTATTTCATGTCGTTCCAAATTATTAATTGTACAATTGTTATTTATAAATGAAAATGGAATACTTTCATTTACAAATTAAACATTTAAAAAATAGGACAATTAAAACTGTAACCTTCTAAGTTTAAATTTAGCACTCTGAAATTAATTTAAAATAATATAATAAAATAATTTAAAATAATTATAAATATTATAAAATATTTAATAATTCAATTAAATTAAATTTTAAATATAATATTTTGTTAATAATTACTGTTTCAGTCTAAAATATTCCATTTTGAACACATTTAATTTGAAATTATTTCATTCAGAAAAAGAAGAATTTTTTAATATTCAACTATGTTTGACTGTTCATTTAAAGTGTGAAATTAGAAGTAAAATATTTGAAACTAAAATATTTTAAACTGAATTGTTTGAAATAGAAAGACCTGAATTAATATAATAATTAATATTTATTAACAATAATTAATAACGATGCAGGGCATTCTATTTCAAGCAATGTAGTGTAAAATTGTTTAATTTTGAAAAACTAACTAACTGCTCACTTTGAATGAAAAGTCAAATATTGCTAAATATTAAAAAATTGTTCTTTTTTTAATTAATAAATTTCAAATGGAATGGGTTGAAAATAGAATATTTCAGGCTAAGAAAATAAAACAATATTTGAATAGGATATGAAATAAAATAAAAGTATTTAATTATGAATCTATTGTATGTATACCATTAAGCCATTTCCCTTTCGGGGTAGGCGTGACACTACCCGATTCGGGTAGTGTTTCTAGGTTGATAACTTGTAGTAAATAACTACAAGTGTGGGCTCACCACACCCACGATGTGCCAACAGCACTCAGTTTTCTCGAATGGTCACCCATCCAAGTGCTAACCGCGCCCAACGCTGCTTAACTTCAGTGATCTGACGAGAACTGGTTTTTTCAGCGTGGTATGGTATGGTATTGAAATTATTTAAAAATTAAAAATAGTTTATACCCTATTCCCCTTTTTTTCCAATTTTTAAAAAAATTCCTCTATTTTTCCTTGTTTTCAAGAATTTTCTCGTTTTTTTGCTTAAATCCGAACTGAATTAGTAGAACTTGAAAAATTTACTATTATATTTTTGGCTCAGAATTTATCCGTAGAAAAAAAATTTGGTTGTCAATGCAACAGTTTTTTGTTGAAGTTTAATTATTTTCGTTTGAAAATTCAATAATTTGGTTGAAAATGATTTTTCTAAATTCATCTTTCTTGATTGAGGATTCGACTTTTTTGTTAAAAAAATCAACTATTTTCTTTGAAAGTAATCATTTTTCGTCGAAAATTCACCTGCTTTTTCGTCTTTTTGAATAGAAAATTCGTGCTTTTGGGTTACGAATTCATCTTTTTTGGTAGAAAAGTAATTTCTTTTTTCTAAAAATTCATCTTTCTTGGTTTAAAATTCACTTTGTTTTTGAAAATTCAACAATTTTGTTGAAAATGAATCTGGTTTTGTTGAAGATTCAACTATTTTGTTGAAAATTCGTATTTTTTGGTTGAATTTAACTGTTTTTTTATTTAAAGTTAAAATCTTTTTTGGTTTTCATGTCAACTGTTACAGTTTTCGTTGACAATTTATATTTTTGGTTGAAAATTCAATTAGTTCGACGCAAATTCGTTTTTTTTTTTTTGGTTGAAAAGTAATTGTTTTAAGCAATAATTTAACTATTCAATTTTTCGTTGAAAATTGATCACGTTTTAGTTGAAAATTCAACAGTTTGGTGGAAAATTCATGTATTTTTAAAAAAATTGCCTTTTTTATTAGAATATGAATCTTCGTGGTTGAAAATTCATTTTTTTGGTTGAAGATTCAAGCAACATTTCAGTTAAAAATTTATTTCTTTGATTAAAAAATAAAATATTTTGTTTAAAGTTCGTTTTCTTGTTAAAAATTAATCTTTTTAACTGAAAATTTATTTGTTTCACTTTTGGTTGAAAATTCACATTCTTTGGTTAAAAATTGAACTATTTTGGTGCAAATTCGTTTCTTTTTTGGTTGAAAAGTAATCGTTCCAACTGAAAGTTTAACAATTCATTTTTGGCTGATAATTGATCAAGTTTTACTTGAAAATTCAACAGTTTGGTGGAAAATTCATGTATTTTTTAAAAAATTGCCTTTTTTAGTAGAATATGAATCTTCGTGGTTGAAAATTCATTTTTTTGGTTGAAGAATCAAGCAACATTTCAGTTAAAAATTTATTTCTTTGATTGAAAAATAAAATATTTTGTTTAAAGTTCGTTTTCTTGTTAAAAATTAATCTTTTTGACTGAAAATTTATTTGTTTCACTTTTGGTTGAAAATTCACATTTTTTGGTTAAAAATTGAACTATTTTGGTGCAAATTAATTTCTTTTTTGGTTGAAAAGTAATCGTTCCAACTAAAAGTTTAACAATTCATTTTTGGCTGATAATTGATCAAGTTTTACTTGAAAATTCAACAGTTTGGTGGAAAATTCATGTATTTTTTAAAAAATTGCCTTTTTTAGTAGAATATGAATCTTCTTGGTTGAAAATTAATTTTTTTGGTTGAAGATTCAACCATAGTTTTATTTGAAAACGGAACTACTTTGCTTATAATTTATTGTATTGGTTCAAGGCTCATCATTTCAGTTAAAAATTTATTTCTTTGGTTGAAAAATTAAATTTTTTTTTTAAAGTTCGTTTCTTTTGGTCAAAATTTAATCTTTTTAACTGAAAATTTAACTATTCCACTTTCGGTTGAAAATGTATATTTTTTGCTTGAAAATTCATTTTTTTTGTGATTCATTTTTTTAATTGTAGATTCAACCATACTTGGTTGAAAATGGAACTACTGTGCTTAAAATTTATTGTATTGATTGAAGATTCATCATTTCAGTTGAAAATTTATCGCTTTGGTTGAAAATTCATTCGTTTTGGATGAAAATTTATGTATTTGGTTGAAAATTGATCTATTTTGTTGAAAATTCGTCTCATATTCATTGTAATTTATATTAACAGTTGACATGAAATTTGTGATATTTCAATTGATTGAATAGTTTTTTTTTCTAAAAATTTGTAAAGTTCCCTGCCAAAACATAAATTCATTGTCATTTCCCGGTTTCCCGGTCCAGTGGCCACCCTCATTCAGAAAACGATTTGGTTGAATCAACAATATGTTTGTTGGTTCATCCATAGAATTAATAAAAATTTGTTTCATTCAACCAAATTTTTATGTATAGGGGACACCTCCCCACAGTGAATAATGCAATCTACAGTGGATAATCATTAATTAATAATACTAATATATAAAATAATTAATTTAATTCAATCAGTAGTTAAGACACTATGTGTGTTCATAAATTAAAATTAAAATTAATTATTTTTTTTTTGTTTAGCTCTTAATTAATGATTATCCACTGTAGGTTGCATTATCCACTGTAGGGAGTTACCCCCGATCCAAGAAAACAGTTCTTGTGGTTCAAGAAATTTTTTTTTTCTGAGTGCCGTAATAGAAGTCTCAATTGATTTCATAATCCTTTAACGACTCACCTATATAAAATTATCAAGTGAGGAAATCAATAAATAGAGAGGTCTCTTGAAACGATATTTTAAAGCCATGTTCCTCAATCCCTATCATTTCTCTGATGATGAGATAATCATGATGAAAGTCGACCAACAGAATTTATGCAATGAAGATAAGTTTACCTTCACCTGTTTGATCAAACCAAGTTTAATTCTTTCAATTCATCTGTCAGTGAGCAAATATTTTCTGATCGATCGCCTGTCATTATTTCATCGCATAAGATCGCAAGAGTGAATTTCGCGAATTCACTGGACACGAGATCGTTATTCACAGATTTGATTGGTCATTGATTTTTTGCGATAAGGATTATTTCCGCTGACAAGATTTTACCTTGAGGCAGTTAGTCATAATTTTATCTGTTTTATCACTTTAGTGGAAGTTTGTATTTTATTTTCCAATTCAAATACAGCCATTCTCTGTTTTTAATTTTGCAATTAATATCGTCTTGAACTTCAAAAAAAAATGTCTTTGGAATATTGTGCTTTGTGTTATCAACCATATTCGTTAAAATATCGAAGTTCATTTTATATTTAAGATTTTTTTCGAAAATGAATGTTCCTTTTGTCCTAAGTCGGCACAGTAAGAGTTTTTGTCGAAAACAGAGGGTAAACAGGGTTTAATGGTGCTTTAATGTCTTCGGTCAGATACCACGATTCTTTCGATTTTTGCTATTTCTCAACATGGTGGTCCTAAGCCGGCACCTCCTGGTCCTGAGTAGGCATATAATTTTTGTCACTCAAATGCTAGCAAAAAGGCAGGTTATGTAAGTTTCAGGAGGAAATAGAGACAAATTTAAACCATTTGCAATGAAAAAACATGTAGAATATTGTCAAACTTAATGGGATGGAAACATTTCCTAATTACAATAATGAAAATGGTCAAAAAATGAATCACAAAATGGAAGAAATAAATGAAGATCAAAACGGATGATCACTAGCTCGATCGAGTGACATGGAATTGAAACACAATGAAATAAAATAACACACAAATAACAACAATAGCAACAAAAAAAGGTGCCGACGCAGGACCGCTATGAATGTTTAGACATGTCATGAAAAATCGACTTTATCAGGCGAATGCACACAGAACACAGAAACCAACACACTTAATCGATTGAACTTTTCTAAATATTTACACATCTGTAGCTGATTCACAAAAATGAAAGAAAATGGAATTCCGTTTGCACGAAAAATGTATACATGCTTCCGAGCGAAAACTAAAGTGACAATTGTCAGCGTAAATTACGTCCATGTCTACCAACCCGTTATACGACAAAGTGGTTAAGCCGACATGCGCGCCATCTCTGAGAAACGCGAGGGTGCCGACTTAACGCGCAGTGCCGACATAGGACCACTCTCCCCTATACAGAAAATTATGTAATATATTAATTGAAAAACTGATTTGAAGTTGAGAAGTGCCATAAGCTCACGTGTTATTTATATATTTTATCTTCAAATATAAAATTTACCCACTTCCGGTCATTTCGGGGACATAAAAGTATAATTTGACGCAGAATTCCTCTTTTTCCTTTGTTTCAAGAAAATTCTTTTTCTTCTCGTCTTTTCGCTTAAATGAGAGCTGATTTAATAGAATCCAATAAGATAATCCAACCATTTTTTTTATTGAAAGATAATTATTTTTAATTGAAAAGTCTACTATTTTATTTCTTGTTTAGAATTCTTCTCTTTCGCTTAAAAATTCTACTTTTTGGTTAAAAATGTTATTATTTGATTTTAAGTGTTAATATTTTGTTTAAAATTCAACTGTTTTGTTAAAAAGCCATTTTTTTGGTGGAAAATTCAACTGTTTGGTTAAATATTCGTCTTTTTGGATGGAAAATGGGTACTTTTGGATCGAATATTCATCTTTTGGTAGAAAAGGCTTGGTTTAAAATTAAAATATTTTTTGGTTGAAATATTAACTATTACATTGTTGACAGAAAACTAATTTTTTTTTTTTGGTTGAAAAAAAACTGCTTGGTTGAAATTCTTTGTTGAAAATTAATTATTTTTGTAGAAGATTCGTAAAATTAGCTGAAAATTAATTAATCTGGCTCAAAACTCAACGATTTTGTTGAAAATTCGCTTTTTTTTATTAAAAGTTAATTTTTTAACTGAAAGTTTAACTGGTTGGATAAAAGTTTAATTGTTTGGTTGTCATTTTTTTTGGTTGAAAGTGCATTCTTTTCCATTGAAAATTCTACTATTATATTTTATATTTACTTGGTACAAGTTTAATTGTTTGTTGAAAAATTAACTTTTTTCTTGAAAGCTCATATTTCTCAATTGAATATTCAACTGTTTTGTAGAAAATCCATCTGTTTGTCTTAAAATTTGAACTGTATGATAAAAAATTTAACTATTTTGTAGAAAATTAGTTTGTTTTTAATGAAATAAAATTTTTTTAAAGGAAAATTTCATTATTTCATTTGTGGTTAAAAATTGATCTTTTTTAGTTTGAAAATTAAAGCATTTGGTTTAAAATTGACATAATTTGTTAAAAATCCGTATTTTTGGTAGAAAACTAATTGTATCAAAATTGTAGTTGAAAATTCAACTGTTTTGTAGAAACTTAGTTTGTTTTTATTAATAATTAATTTTTTTAATTGAAAATCTGACTATTCCATTTTTTGGTTAAAAATTTTACTATGTGGATGAAAATTAATCTCTTTGGTTTAAAAAATTAATTTTTTTGGTAGAAGATTCATAATTTTAGTTGAAAATTAATTTATGTGTTTGGTTCAGAATTCAACTACTTTGTTGAAAATGCGTTTATTTTGTTAAAAATTAATTTTTTAACTGAAAATTTAACTGTTTGGGTAAAATTTTATTTGCTTGGTGGAAAATTAACTTTTTTTATATTCTGGATTGAAAATTCAACTGCTTTGTAAAAAAGCCATCTTTTTCGTTTAAAAATTAAAAATTTTGATAGAAAATTCAACTGTTTTGTAGAAAATTTGTTTGCTTTTATTGAAAATTAATTTTTTTAAAGGAAAATTGGACTATTCCATTTATGACTGAAAATAAAATTGATCTTTTTTAGAATAAGAATTATATCATTTGGTTGAAAATTTACATAATTTGTGAAAAATCCGTCTTTTTTTGTAAAAAATTAATCGCCTTTTGGCTTGAAATTGAGCTATTGGTTGAAATTATTCTTTGCTAAAAATTATTTTTTTTTGTTTTTAGAAGATTCATAATTTTAGCTGAAAATTAATTTATCGGTTAAATTAAATCATTTTGTTGAAAATTTACATAATTTGTGAAAAATCCGTCTTTTTTGGTTAAAAATTAATCGCCTTTTGGCTTGAAATTGAACTATTGGTTGAAATTATTCTTTGCTAAAAATTATTTTCTTTTGTAGAAGATTCATAATTTTAGCTAAAAATTAATTTATCGGTTTGGTTCAGAATTCAACTACATTGTTGAAAATTCTTTTTTTTTTTTGTTAAAAATGAATTTCGTAACTAAAAATGTATCTGTTTGGGTAAAAGTTCAATTGTTTGGTCGAAAATTAATTTTCTTGTTGAAAACTCATATTTCTAGATTGAAAATTGAACTTTATTTGTTGCAAATTAATTGTTTTAAAGAAAAATTTGACTATTTCATGTATGGTTAAAAATTGGACTTTTTTACTTCAAAAATTAAACGATTCGGTTTAAAATTTACATAATTTGTTAAAAATCCGTTTTTTTTTGTAGAAAATTAATCGTCTTGTTTGAAAATATCACTGTTGACTATTTTACTTGTGGTTAAAAATTGATCTTTTTTAGTTTGAAAATTAAACAATTTGATTGAAAATTTACGTAATTTGTTAAAAAACCGTATTTTTTTATAGAAAATTAATTGTGTTGATTGAAAATTTCACTATTGTGTAGACACTAAGATTGTTTTTATTGAAAATTAAGTCTTTTAAATGAAAACTTGACTATTCCATTTTTTTGTTAAAAATGGACTATTCCATTTCTTGGTTAAAACTTGATCTTTTTTCGTTTAAAAATTCAACTATTTGGTTGAAAATTTTCTGAAAAAAAAGTTTTTTTAAATTTAATTGATCTTCTTGGTTGAAAACTCAACTATTTGGTTAACAATTGATTTATTTTGTTGAAAATTCGATGGAAAATGAATATTTTTGGTTGAAAATTCAACTATTCAGATGAAAATGTATGTAATTTGTTGAAAATTCGTTATTTTTGGCGGAAAATTAATATTCTTGATTGAAAATTCAACTTTGTGGTTTGAAATTTATCTAGTTTGTTGAAAATTCATCCTTTTTGGTGAAAAATTAATTTTCTGTGTTAAAAATTCAACTATTTGGTTAAAAATTTGTTTAGTATAAAATCAATCAAATTTTTTGAAAATTCATCTTATTGGTTCAAAATTCAAATATTTGGTTGAGAATTCAAGTATTTGGATGAAAATTGATCTACTTTGTTAATAATTCCCCAAAAGGCAACTTTTCTGTATGGTACCATTTCAATCTAAAAAAAAATTGCTATTTTTGACTGTTTGGTTAAATTAATTATATTTTTATATGCAGCCCTTCACTTTTGAGATATCAAATTTTTTTCGACGATATTTAAATTGAAAAACCATTACATTCATCTTCAGAGTCCAGACAAATGATTTAAAAAATAAGCAATTAGAAAGATCCGTTATAATTGAAAAAGTAGGACGTTCTTTTTTTCGCGCATAAATCTATCATTCAAGCCCTGCATTAGCCTTTATGAATGAAGTCTTTATATTGAACCCGAGCTTATTTAGCAGAAATTACGACTTCGTATAAGACCGCTCGCTCACGAGATTCGCAGTTATTTATTATCGCATGAATAATGCATAATGCTCAAGAATATGTAAAAATAGCAACGTAGTATGCAAAATTAATTTTTCATAGAAGGAGGGTTTTCTCTAACAAAAGAAAAAAATTGATACTTTCAATATTTTTCAAGCTTATATTTCTGTATTACCAAAAATCTTATTTTCAGGATGTAATTTTTTTGAACAAAATTTCCAAGTACATGGCTATTGATTAATTAAGAATAGTCATCGAAAGTTCAATAGCTCAATCCACGCATCTCGAAAACGCGAACAATAACATCAAATGCAAGTTGATATAAATATATAAAAATCCTCTTCGAAACAAAAAAAATAGTTTTGTTAAAAAATTTAAAAACGATATTAGTAGATTATGGTACATCGAAAAGGCTCTTAATTTGGGCAATCGACGCGTCTCGAAGACGCGAACAAATATATCATATACATTACTGTTGCATTTGGCACCAAACAAATTTATTTTTACCAGAAAAGACGAATTTTCAACAAAATATATGAGTTTTCAGTCCAATAGTTAAATTTTATGACAGGAGGATTAATTTTCTAGAAAGACGAGTTTTTAACAAAATGGAAGAATTTTCAACCAATTTTCATTTTTAAAAAAATTTCAAACAAAAATGGTGTAGGTAAATTTTGAGTTAAGAAAATTAATTTTTAACAAAAAAGAAATGAATTTTTTTAACATTTAAATGAAAGCTTGTTTTTTAAAAAGCTTTGTTTAATCATTCGAAATAATAATCAAATACCCAAAGCCTTAAGCAAATTTACAATAAAAAAAAATGATAAAAATCCTTTCCAAATGCATAATCACACTGCTTTGATATAACTAACCTACCCAACGCAACAGCAGCAGTTGGCAGCGTTTTTTCCCTCTAATTAAAATTTCCGTTCAACTGAATTATATTTCTAATTAAAACACCTTCGAATTGAAAGTTTCTAGTGTGGTAAATCCTCTGAAATTAAATTGGGGGAATAATTTACTGGCGAATAAATTGCAAAATAAAGACTGAGACTAGGGTCGAGGGATTTTGGGGGAGGAGGTGAGGTCGTGTGAGAATCTCGAGGGCGGATAGTCGATGGTTGTAATGCGTTTTTTGACTTTTTCTGGGACTTTTTCACTCTCTCTTGGTAAAACTAAAACCAGTTTCGTCGGAGTAAGCTGTGGGGGCTAAGGGGAAGATTTATCGAGCGTGCGTTCTCAAATGAGCGTGCGAGCGAGCAGCGAGCAAACGGACTTCTCATTGAGCGAGGCGAGCCTGCTTGTCATCGCGTATAGCGGTGCCAATGCACACGTGTCTACGTGTCTGCGATGTAGTTATTACAGATCACGAGAAGGCCTACTATTTATTTTCAAACTCGGCAGAGTTGCATGAAAGGGGTTGGCCGACTAGAAAACCAAAGAAAACAAAAAGATCTTCCAACATGTGCTCGAAAATAACGCACAACAATCTTCAAAACGATAACAACGAGAGGAAACATTTAATAATAGTTGGAATTATAACGGAAATCGTCATTTTCGTAATGAGCAATTTTTTAATTTTTCCGCATCAAGTTCTTTTTGAACTTCCCGCGTTTAGATCATTTGAATTTCCCGCGTCAGGCTCTGTTTGAATTTCCCGTGTTTAGCTCTTTTTGAATTTTCTTAATTTAGCTCTTTTTAAATTTCCCGTGTCAAGATCTTTTTGAATTTCCCGGGTTTAGCTTTTTTTGAATTTCCCGCGGCTAGCTCTTTTCGAATTTCCTGCAAAACGCTCTTTTTGAATTTCCCGCATTTAGCTCTTCTTGAATTTCCCGCGTTTAGCTCTTTTTGAATTTCCCGTGTCAAGATCTTTTTGAATTTTCCGCATTATGTCTTTTTAAATTTCCCGTGTCAAGATATTTTTGAATTTCCCGCGTTTAGCTTTTTTTGAATTTCCCGCGTCAATTTTTAAAAAATTTTCCGCATTTAGCCCTTCTTGAATTTCCCGGGTTTAACTCTTTTTGAATGTCCCTAGTTTACCTCTTTTCGAATTTCCCGCGTTAAGCTCTTTTTGAATTTCCTGCGTCAAGCTCTTTTTTAATTTCCCACGTCCAGCTCTTTTTAAATTTCCCGTGTCAAGATCTTTTTGAATTTCCTGCGTCAATTTTTTTAAACTTTTCCGCATTTAGCTCTTCTTGAATTTCCCGAGTTTAACTCTTTTTGAATGTCCCTAGTTTACCTCTTTTTTAATTTCCCGCGTCTAGCTCTTTTTGAATTTCTAGCGTCAAGCTCTTTTTGAAGTTCCTGCCTTAAGCTCTTTTTGAAGTTCCTGCCTTAAGCTCTTTTTGGATTTCCCGCATTTAGCTCTTTTTGAATTTCCCGCGTCAAGCTCTTTTTGAATTTTCCGCATTTAGCTCTTTTTAAATTTCCCGTGTCAAGATCTTTTCGAATTTCCCGCGCTTAGCTTTTTTTTTAATTTCCCGCGTCAATTTTTTAAAAATTTTCCGCAGTTAGCTCTTCTTGAATTTCCCGGGTTTAACTCTTTTTGAATGTCCCTAGTTTATCTCTTTTTGAATTTCCCGCGTCTAGCTCATTTGAATTTTCCAGCGTCAAGCTCTTTTTGAAGTTCCTGCCTCAAGCTCTTTTTGGATTTCCCGCGTCAAGATCTTTTTGAATTTCCCGCATTTAGCTCTTTTTGAATTTTCCGCGTCAAGCTCTTTTCGAATTTCCCGCGTCAAGCTCCTTTTGAATTCTTGGGTTCGATGCTCGAACTGTCAACTGATTAGTGATCAGCGCGGGTTTTTGTCTAAACTTTACAGTTGTAAAGTTTCATAGGCCAAGTGAAAAGTTTCAAATATCATGGCGGGAAAATTTAAAATTATAAAAAATTGTATTCAATTTTGACAACACGTCATTCGATTTTTGTGGACATTTTTTGTCTTTTCAGTAAAATTGTGAAAATGTGGGTTAGGCCACATTCCCATTTCATCAAAATTTCACGGGATTTTAGAAGATTTCCAAAGATATCTAAACATTTTCGTGGATTTTAAGAGATTCCAAAGGATTTCAAGAGATTTCGAAGGACTTCCACTAATTTTAAGGGCTTTCAACGGATTTTCCGGGATTTCATAAGATTTTGAAGATTTTAAGGTATTTTAAAAGATTTCAAAGAAGTTCTGGACATTTCAAAAATTTTAAGGGATTTTAAAGAATTTGGTAGAATTTACAGATTTCAAGGGTTTTCTAAAGAACTAAATTGTACAGAATGAAATTTTAACAGATTCCTAAGGATTACAAAGATTTCAGGGGATTTTAAGGTATTTCAAAGATTCCTAGGGATTTCAAATCATTAAAACAGATTTTGAGTGACTTTCGCGGATTTTAAGGCTTTCAAAAAGATTTTTTTGGGATTTCAAAAGATTTCCAAACATTTTTTAAGATTCTAAGGGGTTTTAAGGGTTTTTAAGAGATTTGCAAATAGTTCCACAAATTTCTAGGAATGTTTTCAGATTTTGAAACATTTCGAGGGATTTCAGTGGATTTTAATTATTTCCAAAGATTTCCGTGGACTTTAAGGGGTTCCAAATGATTTTAAGAGATTTCGAATGATTTCCGTGGATTGTATGGCTTTTTAAAGGATTTTATGGTATTTTAAAAGATTTTTATGATTTTAAGGTATTTTAACATATTTAAAACAATTTTAAGGTTTTTCAAAGTTTTCTAGTGATTTTTATGGTTTTTTTTAAAGACCTTTAATCAATACATTTAATTATTTTTTAAGGAATTTAAAATAATTGAAACGGATTTCGAGGGACTTTCACAGACTTTAAGGTTTTTAAAAATATTTTATTGGATTTCAAAAGATTTTCAAAGATTTTAAGGGATTTCAAAACATTTCAAGGGATTTTACAGGATTTCAAAGATTTCTAAAGATTTTAAAGAATTTCAAGGCATTTATAAAATTTCAAATTGTTTTGAAGATTTCTAGCGATTCTAAATAGTTTTTTAAAGAAAACTTCAATAAATACATTGAATTTAATTCATCTTTAAGGGATATAAAATAATTGAAACGGATTTCGAGGGTCTTTCACAAATTTTAAGGTATTTGAAAAGGTTTTATGGGATTTTGAAAGACTTACAAATTTTTTCAAAGATTTTAAGGGATTTTGAAGAGTTTTCAAAACATTTCTACGAATTTCAAGGAATTTTGTAAGATTTTGAAAAATTTCAAGTATTTTAGAGGATTTCAAAGATTTCAAATGATTTCCATGGATTTTACGGCTTTTCAAATAATTTTACGGGATTCCATAAGATTTTAAAGATTTTAAGGTATTTATACAAGTTTCAAAAAATTTCAAGCCATTTAAAAAATTTCAAGAGATTTCAAATAATGTTTAGGATTTCCAGGGATTTCAAAGGATTTACAAAAAATGAAACTTCAAGGGATTCCTAGCGATTCCAAAGATTTCAAGGGAGTTGAGGGATTTCAAAACATTTCAAGGGATTTTACAGGATTTCAAAGATTTCTAAAGATTTTAAAGAATTTCAAGGCATTTATAAATTTTCAAGTTGTTTTGAAGATTTCTAGGGATTTTGAATAGTTTTTAAAGAAAACTTTAATAAATAAATTGAATTTAATTTATTTTAAGGGATATAAAATAATTGAAACGGATTTCGAGGACTTTCACAAATATTAAGGTTTTTAAAAAGACTTTATGGGATTTTGAAAGATTTCCAAATTTTTCCAAAGATTTCAAGGGATTTTCAAGAGTTTTTAAAACATTTCTACGAATTTCAAGGATTTTCGTAAGATTTTGAAGCATTTCAAGTATTTTAGAGGATTTCAAAGATTTCAAATGATTTCCATGGATTTTACGGCTTTTCAAATAATTTTACGGGATTCCATAAGATTTTAAAGATTTTAAGGTATTTATACAAGTTTTAAAGAATTTCAAGAAATTTCCAAAATTTCAAGAGATTGAATCTCCAAGGATTTCAAGGGATTTCAAAAATTTCTAGGGATTTTAACGGTTTTTTTTAGAGAACTTTAATGAATACATTTAAGTTAATTGATATTCAAGGGATTTCAAATAATTTCTACTGATTTTAACAAAAAAAGATTCCAACGAATTTGAAGAGATTCAAACTTTTTCAAGTGATGTTAACCAATTTTTTAGGGGTTGAAAGATTTCTAGGGATTTCTACGGATTTTAACAGATTTCAAAGATTTCAAGGGACTTAGAAATATTTCCAAAGGTATCAAGGGATTTCAAGAGATTCTAAAGGATTCTCATTGATTTCAATAACATTTCAAGCAATTTTAAATTATATCAAATAAAATTAATAATAACAAATAATATTAAATAAATAATTTTTAAGAGCATAAATCTTTCCTTCGTAGTTTGTCTACTTTTTACATTAATTCCTTCAAAAGTTTTGTAATAATCATTCCAATGCTGATTATCTTACAATCGCTTTCCATATAATGATCAATTTCCTATAAATTATGATTATACCATGTTCATTCCACAATACTGCTCCGACCCAAGTCGCTGATCAATCTCTCCAGCAATCACCCCAGGCATACTCATTTTCGCCTGACAAAGTCGATTTTTCATTCGGATTTGTTTCCTGTGCGTAATAGCATGTAATGTGTAAACATTTGTAGTGGTCCTGAGTCGGCACCAAATAGGTGGTCCTGAGCCGGCACAAAACAGGTGGTCCTAAGTCGGCACAAAACAGGTGGTCCTGAGTCGGTACCTTTTTTTATTTATTTTTTTTGTATTTGTGTGTTATTTTATTTTGTTGTGTCTCAATTCCATGTCACTCGTCTCTTGATGGTTTTTTTAGTTTGATTGTGTTTTGACTGCATGTTGCTTGTCTCTGGTAGATGTCCCTCCTATAAATAAATTTTGACAATATTCTTTATGTTTTTACATTGTAAATGGTACACATTTGTCCATTCCCCTCTAAAAATTACATAACCTGCCCTTTTTCTTGCATTCGAGCGGAAAAAATTATGTGCTGACTCATGACCAGGGAGTGCCAAAAAAATCTCACTGTGCCGACTTTGGACCGCTCTCCCCTATAGAACTGAACTAAACTAAACAACATGTGTGTTTCAAAACACTGCCCCGACCCAGGTCGCTGATCAATCTCCCTAGCAATCACCCCAGGCGAAGAGCTTTACAAAGTCACCATCTATACTCATTTTCCTAATGCAAAATAATAACAACGGCAGGAAACATTCAATTTTGTATTTAAGAGAAGTCATAAATATAACATAAATCTTCATTTCTAATGAGAAAATGAAACATATTTCCCATTTGTACTGTTCAACTGTAAATGGGATGATTGATAATCAATTAGAAAGGCATATTTCTTGCAGAGAGTAAAAAATGTAATTGAATTTGCTCATAATCACTGAAGATATTATACAGTGCAGAACAGAAAATGATGTTATTTTAATGATTAGTGAAATTGAAGGAGGAAGTCATCACACTATCTGCCCTTTTTCTCATTTTACGACCCAGAGCTTGAAGAATGAAGTCTGAGAGTCCTGCACGTGCAAATGCGTGGGCGTCCACATTTTCGCGTCGTTATTCATATCTTCGTATTTGCGAGACGTCTATTTATTTCAATTTTAAAAAACAACGAGATGCTGAATGAAGCGGTAAATCGAAGTAATAATGGAACCGACGAAAACAACCTTACGAACAAATATTATAGGAAAATTAGTATAGGTCTAGAAATGATTCAAAATTTAAATCTTTTTTCGGTTTAAATATCAATTATTATATTATTTGTTAAGAATTAATCTTTTTTGATTGAAAATTCAGCAACTTTGTTGGAAATTGAACCACTTTATTCGCAATTCATTTTTTTTTTGAAAATTCATAATGTTAGTTGAACATTCAACTGTTAAGGTAAATATTCAACTATTTTGTTGAAGATGTAATTATTTTCTTAAAAGATCAATTGCTTTATTGAAAATTTAATTACTTTGTTGAAAATTTAAATATTCTGTTGGAAATTTAAATATTTTGTCGAACACTGGTCTTTTTGTTTTGAAAATTAACTGTTTGGTAGCAGTTGCATTTTCAACCAAATAGTTAAATTTTCACAGTTGAATTTAAAAAACAAAAAAAAAAGTTCATTTTCATCAAAGAGAGATGTATTTTCAACTAAGAAAGATTACTTTTCTACCATAAAAGATGAATTTTTAATCAAAAAGGACGAATTTTCAAAAATAGAAAAATTAATGCATTTTTTGTTGAAAATGATAAGTTTTTACAAAAAGATTGAACAGTTAAATTTGTAGTTGAAAAACTAATTAAAAAAAAAACGAATTATCAACGAAAAAAATAAAAAGACGAATTTTTAACAAAACATTTAAATCATCAATCGAATAGATGAACTTTCAAAAAAACAAGATTAATTTTGTACCCACATAGACAAATTTTTAAGAAAATAGTTAAGTTTCCAGACTAAAAAGTCGAATTTTTTAGAAAGCAGTGAATTTTCAACGAAATAGTTGAATTTTCAACTAAAAAAGATACATTTCGAACCAAAAGTAAAATCGTTAAAGTTTCAGTTTAAAAAACTAATTTTCAACCAGTTCAATTAAACTAAAAAGGACGAATTTTTAACATAATAATTGAATCCAAATAGACCAATTTTCAAAAAAAAAAAATGAATTTCCTACCAAATAGTTGAATTTTCAACTTATAAGGGAAAAATTTCCATTAAAAAATGGAATAGCTACATTTTTGGATAAAAAATTAATTATTAACAAAAAATGAATGTCCAACAAAATAATCAAATTTTCAGATAAATAGATAAATTTTTCAACAATTTCTTGAATTTTTAAGCTAAAAAGACGAATTTTCTAAAAAAAACTGAATTTTCAAGTTGAAAATATGAATTTAAAAAAAAAGTTAATTTACGACCAAATAGTTGAATTTTCAACTAAAATTATGAATCTTCAACAAAAAAAATGTATTATTTACAAGGTAGTTAAATTTTCAATCGAATAGTATAATTTTCAAACAAATTCTTGAATTTTCAAGCTAAAAAGACGAATTTTCTAAAAAGAAGGTTAATTTTCAAGATGAAAATATGAATAAAAAAAAAAGTTAATTTACGACCAAATAGTTGAATTTTCAACTAAAATGATGAATCTTCAACCAAAAAAAATGTATTATTTACAAAGTAGTTAAATTTTCAATCGAATAGTATAATTTTCAAACAAATTCTTGAGTTTCCAAGCTAAAAAGACAAATTTTCTAAAAAAAAGCTGAATTTTCAACTCAAATATATGAATTTTCAACAAGAAAGTTAATTTATGATTGAATATTTGAATTTTCAATTAAAGTGATGAATCTTTAATTTAATATATAATATTCAATCGAATATTTTAATTTTTTATCAAATAATTTAATTTTCAGTCTAAAGGGACGAATTTTATAAAAAAAAGTTTAATTTTCAACTCGAAAATACGAACTTTCAACAAAAAAGCTAATTTTAAATCACAAATAGTTTAATTCAACCAAAAAAGTCGAATTTTGAACAAAATAGTTGAATCTTCAACCAAAACAGATTAAGTTTTAACCAGGGGGATGAATTTTTACCCAAAAAAATTAATTTTCTTCCAAAAAAGACGAATCCTTAAAATATTCAAACCTGTAAAGATCAATTTTCAAACAAAAATCAAATAGTTACATTTTCAGTTCAAAATAGTTCAATTTTTAATAAAAGACATGAATTTTGTATTAAAATAATGAATCTTTAAAAAAAACGGAATTTTCAAGAAAAGAGTTCAATATTAAACCAAAGAGTTGAATTTTCAATAAAAAAGTTGACTTCTTAACCAAGAAGAGTAATTTCCTACAAAATGATGTATTATCAACAAAATACATGAATTTTCAACCAAATACTTAAATTTTAGAATAAAAAAGATCTATTTTTAACCATAGGTGGAAATATTCAAATTTGCAGATGAAAAAAATTAATTTTCAACCATAAACGAAACGGATTTTCAACAAAATAGTTCAATTTTCAACCAGCGAGTTGAATCTTCAACAAAAAAAATAAATTTTTAACAAAGCAGTTCAACTTTCAACTAAGTAGTTCAATTTTTGACCAAAAAATATAACTTTTTAACAAAATACTTGCATTTTCAATAAAAGAATTCAATTTTCAACCGAATAGTAGAATTTTTAACCAAACGAGACGAATTTCGAACCAAAAATTTTATGGTAGATGTTTTAACAAAAAAAATTGACTTTTAACGAAGAATAGTTTAGTTTTTCTGATTGGGATCTATTAGTTCAAGAAAAAGGGGAAATTTCTTTAAAAGGGGGTAGAGAATAAGCATGGGGTTGTTGCATAGTTCTAAATATATTTCTTTTCACTGTGAAATTAAAAGATCACTGAAAATGGAACATAATTACTTTCGGAAAGTTTTTAAAAATAAGTTAGAATATTTCTTTTTGATGTTTAAAAAGTATACTTTTTAAATTTTTAAGCGGGAAGATGAGACATTCTGATTGGTCCAGCGTCGGAAGTAAACATCAGTCTGATTAACGCAGTTGATGGGGGAATTAATATGGCCGCTAGTGATTAGAGTAAACATAACCTATTTTCACGTTTATTATTAAAAAAGTGTTTAAAAAGTATGAGAAAGGGCTTAAAAAGGTGTTCAAAATGCTTAGAATTTCACTAAAACCGGGATTTGTAAGGTGCAGCAGTGCGAATGTGCTAAAGTCGACCTGTGGATTGTCACAAACTTTTTCGCGAGCAGCCAGCTGGATACTTCGTTAGTCAAATTAGCCACTGCATACCATAATTCTGATTGGTTCAGCGTTTTGCAAGATGGACGTTTCAAGGTCACAGAGTTGAAACAGCTTTTTTGATACTTTTTTTAAATATTTTTTTTCTCAGAAGTGATGTAATCAAATTTCTTTTCAAGTGTACCACAATTTTTATAATTTTGTGCAGTATTTAAAAAATAGATGATCTAAAATGCGTGCAACAACCCCATTTGTGAACGACTTATTGTAACGAAATGAGATTTGTTTTGCAATTGAATCGTTTGCGCTCAATGAAATGCATCTCATTGATTCAATATGGATTTTTCGTTTTATTTTATGGTATGTACGTCTTTATGCCCGGCGACTATATTTCCTAAGGCCTAAGCTGAGCTCATGTTCCCAACCTTATTGAATCCGGCTTGATCGTGAACACGAGCAGCGAAAGACTCTCTCGTGACTCTCGTGTCTCTCGTGCACAATGCGCGCCACAGTATACACTCGCGGATAATATCTGTTCGATGCGGGGAATTATGTCACTTCGGAACACGTGCAGCGAGCCAAGCCACACGAGTACGAGTAGTCTTCTTACTTGTGTTTGTTCGTGCCCGGCAGTATTTGCTCGCCAATTCTCAGTGCTTCGCGAAGCTGCTTCCCAGTCAGCAGCTATCCTGGATTCGCTCCCCTTTCCATTTTTTTTTCTTATTCCATTTTTGAATTTCCCGCGTCAAGCTCTTTTTGAATTTCCCGGGTTCGCGAACTGGCCTCTTTTAACGGCGGGTTTTTTAAAATGTGAAATATAAGGGTGTCGTTTACCCATGTGCGAGAGTGAAATTAGTGTTTGGATCAATTTGGGGAATTCGGTGCTGGATATATTGGTGATCAGAAATGTCTGATGGAACAAGTGTGTTGGAAATTTCATTATTTTTAATATTGAGTATTGTCTACTTTTATGGGTGGCATATATTTTTTTAATTTGGTTGTCAAGAGTTCCACCGATCCCACCGCTGTCACGATTTATTTAGAATGATCCAAATGTTTCAGCTATCATTAATTCTCTTTATTTATAATAAATATTGCACTTTTTTTATAAACTATTGTTATCAAAGATAAATTAACAAGAAAAGATCCAAACGACGTCATATTTT
>CAKNYM010046395.1:35395-85137 GCA_932195095.1 Andricus curvator | reverse complement strand
TTTGTTAAAATTTAGGGGTCCGCGATTTTGTAAATTTTGAAAAAAAAATTTCGTTCAGATGTGTTTTTTTAAAATAGTCTAAAGATCACAATTGCACAGAGCCAAAGGATTCCGGTGAAATATAAAAAAAATACATGCATGTGAAGTTGGACGCTACTTCCCCATGTTAATTGCATAAGAAGCTTTGAGTGCTTTGAGGCACGTGTTAATATTAACCGATTTCGCTCAAATTTGGTGGAGATAATTTTTTTGGTCATTGGAACAAAATAGGGGGGTGAGACCTAGAAGAATCGAGAGAAAAAAACCACCAAGAGTAAATAAGGACGACCCTAGTGTATCACACACTGCCTTGTTTGTTTGACTTTAGTGTCCTAAATAAAATAATAGTAGCCCGGGTCTATGATATAACTTATGAAAGATGCAAAAAATATAATGATGGAAATACAGTGAATGAAAAGCTTGAAAATACAATATTTTGCGATATTCTCCATATACCTATGCTGATGAGCGCGAATCTAAAATATATCGATGTGGGTTATCCGTGAATTTTTTTCGGTAACGTTCGCGAAAAACTATTTAAGGGTATGTGACAGACATAAATACGTACATTACCTACCTCACTTTTTCAATTTTCTGAATTTTTGTTTAATCTAAGAACTTTTTTTTGTAAATAAAATATCAGGCTGAAACTTTGGAAAATGTATGAGAAGATAATAAACGACGTTTACGTACTTTATTCGAGGAAGAATTTCACAAAAAATTATTTTCTAAGAAATTAAAACTGGGTGCATTTTTTGAACCTAAGAACTTTTTTTATAAGTGAAATATCGGCTTCAAACTTTGAGAAATGCAAGAGCCGACTGTAAAGTACGTTTATGTACATTATTTGGGTATAAAAGATGCAAAAAGAAAAATTCCAACTAACATAAATGTCAACTCCGGTCGCCAGTTCGGTCGGTATTCGCATGGGCACGAAAATGCGAAGTCTGGCGGTCACAAATTGAGGCTCTATCAGCTGGCTCGTCTACATCCGAAATGTGGGGTCCACGCTGTCAAAGATAGATGATGCGGTTTTCTTACAATAATATTGTTTTAAAGTTGTGTCCAGCATAAAAGTTGAGTGAAATATGTTGTTTCAATGTTGAATTATGTAACTATTGAAATCGTTATTGGCCTCGTCAAGTGACCGACAGACTTCGCATTTTCGTGCCCATGCGAATACCGACCGAACTGGCGACCGGAGTTGGCATTTAGTTGGAATTTTTTTTTTTGTATCTTTTATACTCAAATGATGTACATAAACGTACTTTACAGTCGGCTTTTGCATTTCTCGAAGTTTGAAGCCCATATTTCACTTATAAAAAAAGTTCTTAGGTTCAAAAAATGCACCTAGTTTTAATTTCTTCGAAAATAATTTTTTGCGAATTTCCCCCTCAAATAAAGTACGTATGCGTAGTTTATTGTCTACTCATACATTTTCCAAACTTTCAGCCCGATTTTTTATTTACAAAAAAAGTTCTTAGATTAAAAAAAAAAATTCGGAAAATTGAAAAAGTGAGGTCGGTAATGTAGGTATTTATGTCTGTCACATGCCCTTAACAAGTTTTTACCAAATTTCCGATCCCGTGCGGTGGTTTGCAGAAAACATGTGTGTATGATATTTTTGAAAGAACTTTTAGGAATATTTTTATTTTGCTACTGTGCAAAGTTACTTATCTCTAAAGGGCGCATGTGGGCCCATTGCGTCCATCCGCAAAATAGATGTGTTTCGAAGTGCGCAAGCGCCAATATTATTCTCGCACAGTCTGTTGGATCAAAGCACTTTGAACATCATTTAGAGGCATGGAAGTCCTTACATTCGAGGTGGGTGTTGCAAAAATTGCATTTATAGCACAAATAGAGGGTAGGATAGTGAAGATCGAAAAATCAAAACTGGAGTTTAATGTAGGGGAGAGTGGGAATAATGAAAGGGAAAGGATAAGGGAAACAGAAAGAAGATTAGAAAGGAAAGAAAGAGATGAAAGGAAAAGAAACATAGTGATAAAGGGTCTAAGATTAGAAGGAAAGGAATTGGAAGAAGGAGTGGCAAATGTGCTAAAAAGGATAGATGCTAAAGTAGAGATAGAGGAAATGCGAAGTGTAGGAAAGGAAACGCGAAGAGGAGAGAAAATGGTACTAGTGAAGCTGAAGAAATGGGAACATAAAAGGGAAGTGATGACAAAGAAGAGGTTGTTATATGGAAGCTCGGAGAGAATAGAGGACGATTTGACATGGGCAGAAGGGAATATGCAGTATAAGTTAAGGCAAATAGCGGAAGAGGTAAGAAGTAAGGGAAAAAGAACGTGGGTTAAGTATGGCAGAATACAGCTAGAAGGAGTATGGTGGGATTGGGACGAAGAAAGTGAACAGATAGTAAGAAATGAGGTACCGGGAAACTAGGAGAGAAAGGAACGGGAGAAAGGAAAATAAGAAATAGTAAGAAGCAAAGAGAGACGAGACATGAAGGTAGGGAAGAATGGAGGATATGTTACTGGAATATAGCAGGATTGGAGAGAAAGGATAGGGAGTTTATGAGAAGTATGCACAATGGGATGTAGTAGTAATGATGGAGACGTGGCTAGATGAAAAGGGATGGGAAAGAGTAAGGGGACGGTTACCAAGAGGTTACAAATGGCAATGTCAAAATGCAAAGAGGAAGAGTAAAAAAGGCAGAGCAATGGGAGGAATGGTGATGGGAGTAAGGAACGAATGTATAACAGGGAAGGATAAGAAAGAGATGAAAGAACGAAAAGAAGGATTAATAGTAGAAGAGGTAAAGATGGGAGGAGAGAAGTGGAAGATAGTGGGGGTTTATGTGAACGGTGACATGCAGGAGAAATTAGAGGAGATGAAAGAAATGATTGAAGACAATAAAGAAGAGATTAAGCTTATAATAGGGGGAGATTTCAATGCCAGAACAGGAGATAGAGGAGGAAGGGAATGGGGAGGAGAGAGAGGAAGAAAATCCAAAGACAAGATACTAAATGGGGAGGGAAAGAAATTGTTAAAGAGCTTGGAGGAGTTGGGATGGTTTATCTTAAACGGAAATATAGAGGGAGATGAGGAAGGGGAATATATTCGGATCACTTTCCCATAATAGTGGCATTAGAGGGAGAAAAAAGTAATAATATGGATAAAAAGGAAGCAAAGGTAAAAAGAGCAGGAAAAGGGGATTGGTCAAGGGAAGGAAAAGAACAGTTTAAAGAAAAGGTCAGAAATATCAAAATGGGAGAGGGAAATGTGGACGAGGAGATGGAAATAATTATAGGAGAAATAAAAAGAGGATTAGAGTGCACAAGCAAAAAAGAAATAAATAAAGGGGGAAATATAAGTGGATGGGATGAGGAATGTAAAGAGAAAAAGAAGGAGGTCAGAAAGGAACTAAGAAAATGGAGAAAAGAAAAAAGTAGTGGAGAAGAATATAGGAGAAAAAAGAAGGAGTATACTGAGTTGTGTCATCAAAAGAAAGAGGAGGAGAATACAAGGTTTGAGGCAGAGGCGGAGAAGGCTAGGACCGAAGAAGATGTTTGGAAGGTAGTAAATAAAGAGAGAAAAAGAAGAAAAAGAGTAAATCAGGATATTGAAATGGTAGAATGGAAAAAATATTTTATGGATTTGCTGGGAGGGGTAGAGAGAAAAGTTAGGAAAGGAGCGAAACATGGTAGAGAAAGAGATGAGGAAGAGGACATAACAAGGGAAGAAGTAGCCAAGGTGTTAGGAATAATGAAAGATGAAAAGGCACCTGGCATAGATGAGATTCCAAATGAAGTCTGGAAATATGGGGGGACCGAACTAAAGGAATGGGCATGTATAATGTGTAATAGAGTATGGAGAGGAGAAGGGTGGCCAGAGTTATGGAAAGAAGGAGTAGTGGTACCCATAGTGAAGAAAGGCAAAGGGGAGGAGGTTAAAGATTATAGGGGTGTAACGCTAATGCCAACATTGTATAAAGTATATGTAACTGTTTTGTCGGAGAGATTGAAGAAAGAAGTTGAGGAAAAAAAGATACAGCCACCGAATCAGACAGGGTTTAGAAAAGGAATGGGGGTTATGGACAACATATATGTTCTGAATTATCTGATAAATAAAAGGATTAAAAGGGAGAAAGGGACAATGATAGCAATGTTCGTGGACTTAAAGGCGGCATTCGACTCATTGGACAGAGTCGAGCTAGAAAAAGTTATGATGAAAAGGGGGATACGAGAGGGCTTAATAAAGAGAGTATCGGAAATCTTCAGAGAGACAAAAAGCAGAGTAAAGGTAGGAGAGCAAGTAGGAGAAAGTTTCTGGTTAGTTAGAGGAGTAAGGCAAGGATGTCCTCTGAGTCCACTTTTATTCAATATATTAATCTCAGACCTAGAAGAAGCAATGAAGAGAAAGGGATGGGGAGGAGTTAGGATGGGAGAAGAAAAGATATATACACTGGCATACGCGGACGATATAGTGTTGATGGCAGAGGATGAAGAAGGGATGACAGGCTTAATTACAGGATTGGAGAAATATTTAGATGGGAAAAAATTGAATTTAAATGTAGAAAAGACAAAGATAATGAGGTTTAGAAAAGGAGGGGGAAGAAAGAAAGAATGGACTGGGAGATGGAAGGGAGTAAAGTTAGAAGAAGTAAAGGAGTTTAAATATTTGGGATATACCTTGCAAATGAATGGAGATCATAGAGTTCATATAAGAGAAAGGATAAAAAAGCGGCAGGGATAATGAAACAGATATGGGGAATAGGAAAAAGAAGGTTCAAGAAAGACTGTGGAGCAGGAGAATGTGGTTATTTGATACGCTGGTATGGCCGGTAATAGGTTACGGAGCGGAGATATGGGGATGGAAGGAAAGGAAAGAGATTGAAAGTTTACATGAAAGGTATGTCAGGTGGACGCTAGGAGTAGACTGGAGGACGCCTGGATATATGGTGAGAGAAGAAGCACAGAGAGATAAATTAAGTACTAGAGCGGGTAAGAGAGCATGGCAATTTGAGATGAAGTTAAGGGAGGGGAAGGGAGGGGAGTTAGCGAAAAAGTGCTTGAAGGAGGTAGAAGAAAGGAGCGGGAGGGCAGTAGAACTAACAAGATGGGAAGAAGAAAGGAGGGAGTTTTTTAGTGCTAGAGATATAGGAGAGGGAAGTGGAGTAAGCTATGAAGAATTTGAGAGAAGGGACAGGGAAAGACAATTAATGGAAAGATGGGAAATGATTGAGGAATCAAAATATAATAAATGGTATAAATTGATAAAAAAGGAAGGAGTACCAAAGTATTTAGAAAAGGGATGGGGAGAGAGACGATGGACCAGAATAGCAAGATTTAGATTGGGACACGAGGTAAGGGAGGGGATGTATTGGGAAAAGGAAGAGAACAGAAAGTGCAGAATATGTGAATGGGAGGAGGAAACATGGGAGCATGTATGGGACGGATGTAGGAGAGGAATGGAAGATAAAGGAAGCTGGCAAGAGAATGTGGTAAATATTCTAGGTGAGGATGGAATGGGTGAGGAGTGGATGAAGGAGTTGGAGGGGGCTAGAGGGGCGAATGAGAAAGAATGAAAGAATGGATATGGAAAAATGACAAAATGAGAATGAGATAGAAGAGAAGTGCAATTGAAGGACAAAGGAAACGGAAGTCGCATAGATTAGAAGCGTAAAGGTCTGTAAGTAGTTACATGTAGATATTATGTAATAGTATAAGTAGATTAAGATGCGGATGCGCTCGCTCTCACTCGCTCGCTCTCTCGCTTTCTCGCTTTCGATCGCTCGCTCACTCTTCCGATAGTAAATTGGCGCTAGATTAATATAGAAGTAAGGAGATAGATATAAGAGTTGATGTAAATTTTTGTAAATATTTGTAAATAGTAAGGATAAGATAATATAAAGTTTGTAGATGGTCTTGTAAGAAACGGAGGTCATGTAAACCCTTAGGGGACACATTATGAATAAAGACTGCCGGACACACTCTCCCTAGAGTAGCTCTACATGGTACAGCCCTATTAGTCCGCTGGAATATAGCTGAGATATACTAAAACTATGCATTTTATGACCGAGAGCAAAACCTTCGCACTTCGCAGACATGTTCAGGTTGCCTTTCTTTATCGTTTGAGGAATGCAGCCAAAAGTATTCACTTTTCATCCGGGTAGTCGCAAAACGTCATTTTCCAATTTTTTTCTTTTATTCTGACAAATAATATTTGAAGACCATACTTCGAATCATCTAATTATTATTTAATGTCTCCTCTAGGAAAAGTATATTTTTAAAATTTGATCATTTCTGTCTTTTAGGAAATAAATTGGAAGATGTTGCAAAAAATTATCGTATTAAGTAGGTAGTTGGTTAGGATGCCTAATTATAATTTGAAAGTTGACAATAAATTGTAATATTTATCTTTTTCATTGACACACTATAATCATTTATAAAAGAATATCCACTTGCGATTCATAGTTCCCCGAACTTCCACCTCTTACAGAAGAAAATAAGCCCTGTATGTGTTACGTGACATCTATACTTTAAAATAAGCCTGCTACTTTTTGCTAGTTTTTTCATACAACTTAAATATACGTGCATAAACAAGAAAGCAGACTATCCACTCGCGCAGTGGCCAGGAAACACAAAAAGTGGCAAAAATTCGACTTTACATCGAATTTGTCTGAAATTTGGCATAAAGGTATTTTTGCAGTCTTTGATTTCGAATTTGACGTCAAAAAATTACAAATTCAAAATAGCCGATCCAATATGGCGGACAAAATTTGAATTTTTTTTACATATTTGTCTGAAACTTGGTATAAGGGGGTTTTTAGAGTCGTTTATTTTGAATTCGACGTCAAAAATTACAAATTAAAAGTGAGGGATCCAATATGGCGGCCAAAATTGAAAAATTTTCATATATTTGTCTGAAACTTGGTATAAGGGAGTTTTTGGGGTCACTGATTCCGAATTAGACGACAAAAATTACAAATTCAAAACAGCGGATCCAATATGGCTCTCATATTATCACATTTTTTTCCAAATTTGCATGAAACTCGATAAAAAGGAGTTCTTGGGGTTGCTAATTTCGAGTATAATGTCAAAAGGGTGACGGACAACTGTGCACGGAGCAACTTTGCACGAGCCCATCTGTGCACGTCGGTGGCCACTGGTACAACTGTGCACGTTATTGGCCACAGGCACAACTCGACACCGGGTCATCTGTGCACGTCTCGAATTTGGCGTGCACAGATGGTACCCTAGCGATGGTATACGTGCACAGATATGAGACTCCCAACCGTGCACGTCCAAATTTAAACGTGCACAGATGGTACCCTAGCAACAGTCCACGTGCACAGATGGGAGACTCCCAATTGTGCACGTGCAAAGATGGGATACTCCCAACTGTACACGAGCACGGATGTAACACTCCCAACTGGGCACGTCTCAATTGATACGATCATATTATTGACTTACATGTCCACGTGCACAGGTGAGAGACTCCCGACATTGCACGTCTTGATTAATGCAATCAGATTTTTCACTTACAAGTGTTAAAATCATCAATTTTACTTAAACGTGTATGGATGGTACCCTTCCAACTATGCACGTCTCAATTAATAAAATCATTTGTCACCCAAAAGTGCACTTGCACAGATGGTAACTTCCCAACTGTGCATATCTTAATTACTGCAATTAGATTTTCATCTTAAAAGCCCACAAGCACAGTGATTTGGCAGTTCTGTAACGCTGTTACAGTGTGCCCATCATGTTCCATCGCTGTAACGCGTGTGACATTTTAGTGACGTAACAGTTCTATCACCCTGTGATATATCAGTTACATCGCAGAATTCCAGAACTGTTACGTATCCTCATAGTAACAGTGTTACAGAACAGTGTGACATTTATCTTCCGCTTCTGTAACACGTGTGACATTCTAGTGACATAACAGTTCTATCACTCTGTGATATATCAGTTACATCGCAGAATTCTAGAACTGTTATGTATCCTCATAGTAACAGTGTTACAGAACAGTGTGACCTTTATCTTCCGCTTCTGTAACACGTCTGACATTCTAGTGACGTAACAGTTCTATCACTCTGTGATATATCAGTTACATCGCAGAATTCCATAACTGTTACGTATCCTCATAGTAACAATGTTGCAGAACAGTGTGACCTTTATGTTCTGTAATTGTTATGGGACACGATTGCAACAATGTTATGTATAAATGTGACCGTTTTGTTATGAAACAGTTAAAAAACGTGTCCGCTCGGTATGAATTGATACACGCACAGTTGGGATGGTACCATCTGTACACGTGGGCTTGTAAGTTGAAAATCTGATTGTAATCATTGGGACGTGCCCAGTTGGGAAGGTACTATCTGGGTGCGTGGATTTTTAAATAGAGTATCTAATTCTATTAACTGATAGGTGCACAGTTGGGAGTCTCCCACATGTGCACGCAGACTTGCAAGTTAAGCATCTAATCTTATTAATTAAGACGTACACAGTTTCGAGGGTGCCATCTGTATATGTGGACTTATAAGTTGAAAATCTGATCGTATTAATAAAAACGTGCACAGTAGGGAGGGAACCCTCTACGCACGTAGACTTTTAAATGAAAAGTCTGATCCTATTAATTATACGCACACAATTGTGAGTCTCTTATATGTGCACGCGGACTTGTACGTTGAGCATCCTATCTCAATAATTGAGAGGTGTACAGTTGCTCCGTACACAGTTGTACCCCTCGCAAATTGAGACGTGCACAGTTCGGAGTCTCCCATCTGTGCACGTGCACAGTTGGCAGTATTCCATGTGTGCACGGATTCGCCATTTTGAATTTGTAATTTTTTACATCAAATTCGAAATTAACGACCCCAAAAACCGTTGTACTCCAAGTTTTAGACAAATTCGACGTAAAATCGAATTTTTGTCACTTTTTATCGTTCCTGACCCACTGTCTTTTGGGGGCAAATAGACAGAAGTTTGCCGGATCACACTGCATTGGATTTCTTCGTTGATTCCATTCGATTCAACTGAGTGCTTTATAACTTCAAATCCCGTTTTAATAATTATATTTATTTTGTTTGCCTATTTATATTTTTTTTATATAAAGTATAGGTTATGTTTACATAGGCAATGCAATTGAAATGAGTTTAACTGGCAGGTAAATCACATTTTGCACACAATTATTATTCAAAATTGGTTTCACTATTATTCATCTTTCTCTTTAAAATCCTTTAGTATGTTTAAAAGCAATAATATATTTTATTTTTAGTAAAACACTTCAATTTAATTCAATGCGGACGAAAATCAGGACGATGGAATTTTCAATACTTGCGCGCCGAAAAGTATATTTTTCGAAACTGCCTATGTAAACAATGCTAGCCCGTCCAGCACGTGTTAAAGAGGCCGAAGAAATTGCAACGCATGCAAGTTCGCAAATGCCACAATTGGCGCTTGCGCTTAAGGAAATACAAGAGGTATCAAGTGCATACATGGAATCACCTTCCTCCCGTGCGGCGCACGATATTTTTTGTAACAGATGTATATGGCAATCGTGATTACATAAAATAATTACGAAGGTTAGCTTTTGAGAAAGTGACTAGTAAAGGGAGTTTTTGGAATTAAACCCCCACGTAAATAAACAAGTTTTTTAAAAAGACTAAAAAAATGGGTGCAACACACCATTTTTCACGACCGTAAAAGGCCTCAGTCAAACAGAATTAAAATTAAAATCTACGAAACACGGAAAAAAATTAAATTAAATAAATAATAATTTTGCAGCACCAGATGATAGACTGCCAAAACCGTAGACACGATATACATCAATAATATAGGATTTAGCCAATGAGCAGACATAATAAATGTATCCTATTCTATCCTGACCAAATAATATTTAGGCAGACTTCACTTACTTGGAGAAGACGTGTCATCTACATCCATGCTTCGCAACCGTTTACGCCCTGGAAGTTGGGGTTCCATAAAATTGTTAATTTCTGCTTTATCTGAAGCACATATTATGGAAAAAAAATATTAAAATAGGCATTAATCTTAGTTCTAAGATTATTATTATAACATTAAGCCAAATCCCGATCGGGTAAGCGTAACTCACTAGGTTCTAGCCTCATTATACTGACGGGGATCAAGGAGTTCATATGAGAAAACTAAGAAAGGGAAGTGCAGGAGGAGGTACTGTGGGGGGGGGGGATACATTTTTAGATCAATCTAGAATTCCCATGTTGCTTATTTAAATAACACGTTCGTTCCGCAACACTGTTCCGACCCAGATCGCTGATCAATCTCTCTAACAATCACCACAAGCGAAGAACTTCACAAAATCATCATGTCGTAGATCACACAAAAATACGCAAACTTACTGATAATCACATGGTAAGATCCATACTCTTTACTCTAATCACATCCACTACGTAAAGCTCTCCACGCGGGCCCATTAGTATCCAAAGTCTTTCGTTTCAGGCGTCTCTCACTCCAATGACACTCTTCATCACACATTTCTTATAAATTATTTTTCTTCGCCCCCTAGCCGAAAGTACGTCTTCCCAGCCGCATTTCTGTCCGGGAACAGTGGCTTTTGCGGCCTACTAGAGTTAACGCGATCTCTGATTGGCTGCGAGATTTTTGTGGCTCGCTGACGTAGCAACCTGACGTAGCAACGCTCAGTATTATGTTATTGTGTACTTAGCCTCTGAAAAATATTTATCTTGGCAGGTGAATGGAAAAAAGAGGGCGTCGGTGTGTTCAACCTCAAAACTTATCGTATAACGTCATTGCGATTTTTGTGCATTAAAAGACGGCACAAAACCTCAAAAATAGTCGACTCGTCTGGCGAACGAGGAAGAAGTATTAAGAAAAAATAAAAAATATGTGTTTTTGATACCCGCCCCGACCAGCAAAACCTCGGCTCCGCCTCGGCTTTGCAAAAGTTGGGCGGGCGACTGAATCCCATGCATCCGCTCAGCTGACCGAGAGCAGCAGCGGCGCTACGCGAGGTAGCCGGGAGCGCGTGCTGATGCAGGCCACAAAAGAAAAAGCATCCGAGCTAGCAGTCGACAACGCATTTTATTAATTAACATTAATTATTAAACGTACTTTCGGCTGGGGATTAAACAAATAGTATGCGACACACGGCCAGAAATATTGGATGCCCTGGCGTGCATAATATGAGGCCTCGGCTTCGCCTCGGCCTTCATATCACACACGCCCGGAAGTCCAACTTTCTGGCCTTGGGTCGTAATATACTATTTCTCCACACTTTCCTATCGTGGCATACCACTTTAGCTTCCTTTACGTCCATACATTTTCTCATGCAAGCTTTTGTGTTTCTGTGGCTTTCTATATCTCGTTGCCTTAGAGTTTCATTCACACATTCCCACCATTCTTTCCTCGGTCTGTCTCTGGGCACGCTACCATTTGCTTTATTTAAATATACTTGTTTCATCAGTCGTTCTCATTTTATTCTCTCAATATGCCCAAACCATCTCAACAGATTTCATTCACTCTTGTCAAACAGTGTTTCCTCTATGCCACATTTTTTGAGAATCCGCTCATTACTGACTTTGTTCATTATCGTTTTACCGCATATATTTCGCAGGAGCTGCATGCCAACCGCGTTAACTTTACTCTTATCCTTTTCTTGGTAGGTTCAAGTCTCGCTACCGTACAGCACAGAGGGTGCAAGTGTCGAAATATATATTATAATTTTAGCTTTATTTGTTATATTTTGACTGCTAATAATGGCTCCTACACTGTCGAAAACCTTCCTACCCTCGTTAATATAAACGAAAATAAAAGCACTTTTTTATACAGGGATCCGAACGAAATTAAGCGGCAGTTTTGGATATTTGACAATTATTTCTACAAATTTAAAATAATTTGTCTAAGAACTAGGTTCAGTATGAAAAAGTATCGAACGATAATGATGCTACGGAGACATTATGTCAAAATTATATGACAATTATGATTTATACAGAAAAGAACCAAAAGAAACGTAATGAAACTTTTATTACGTTCCTTCTTGTTTCTTTTGAGCATACAAATTTGACAAAAAACAACTTTGACATTGTGCCTCCGTAGCTGAATTACTTTTTAGAACTTTTTCATACTTAGCATAGTTTTTAAGTTAATTATCTTAAATTCACAGAAATAATTGGCAAACATCATAAAATGCCCCTTAATTTCGTTCGGATCCCTGATACCTTAAAACCTTGTATAACATTTTTCAACGTTCTCAAATTATTAGAAACTTTAACTTTTACAGATTTAAAAAAATCTTTTTAGAGTTTGATAGGCTACAAAGGAAACGTCAGTCCAGAGAGCTTCGCCCCATTTCCCCGGGTAACCCACCTTTGAGAAAGTTCAGATGGATCTCGTCACTTCGAGTAAGGGTAATAAATATGTTCTGGTTCTGACCGATATTCTGACAAGATTTACAATTCTAAAGGCCGTCCGCAACAACAAAGTAACTGGTACTATAGATTTTCTGCAAGATTTCGTTCCTATCTATGGATCCCCACATTGAATAATTAGTAATTCTATTGGCACTGAATTTCCTTCATTAAACCAGTTATTATTTTCCTTAAACGAAAATGTCTTTATTAAACACGAGCTGCTCACATGCAAAACAGTGCGACTTCAACACTAAAAAGACCGAGGTTGACCTTACTACCTGAACTATCGTGTGGGTCAAAATTACCCATATGGGATCGTCGTTGTTATCATGGTTTCAACAATGTGCGATTGATTCTTACTGATATGGATTTATGTTTTCAGGATGTGAAAAACTGATATATTTTCCACAAAAAAAGCGATTTTCATCTTTTCCAATGTAAGGAAACCCGTTCAAGGTGGAGCGGTACTTGGCATCAAACAGAAGCTGGTATTTGATGCCATATTTGTCTGGCTTACTAGGCATAAACTGAAGAAACGGGCAACAGCAACGGGCAACAGTTTTTTCAGTGGTCAAAGGTTCAAGCTTCAATTCAAACCCATGTAACATGGTTCTATCACCTCGCGTTAATTTTTTACACACTCAAATATGGCCAAAAACGCGTTTTTTACTCTTAACCCGGGTTTTCTCAAAAACTTGACGCGAGATTCATAATTAGCCTCGAAAAATCTATAAAAAATTACTAGAAATATACCGGAGAAGAAACCGTGTAGGACAGTGTGATGCATACAAAAAATAACTATATAATAAAGTAAGGAGGGGATTGTGAGTGTTACAATGACGAAGAAAGCCTTTATGGAAAACTTTAAGGCTTACATCACACCAGGCGGGCCGAGTGGCGGCGCTGGCTGTACTTTTAGGCCGACAATTATTCAAATGTATGGGGAAAGAGTCAAAAATGTTAAATTTTGTATTTTTTTTTTATTATAAAAACTAACTTTTTCGTTTTTTCTTTAGGATTAAATCTTCCAGGAACTAAGAGATGCGCGGCGTTAAGGGCGGCCTGGAAGAGGAAGCCGCTCGAAGAGCAAAGCTATCCAACCAGGAGGTCGCCAAAGCATGGCGTAGTGTGGGTATTGCTACGGTTTGAGTGTTAGACAATAGGACCAAAAATTCTAGCAAAGCAGGCTTAAATTTATTTCTAGATGTTCTTGAATTTCAAGTTATAGGTGCTATAGTAATTTGAATTATCATCACGTAGGTAAGGATGAGGGAAATATCCTCTGGTGATCGCTCGTTCCCTACTATTCAGATTACTATAATTTAATTGTAAGGCTCACAAAAATGTTTGCAAACCACCCATAAAAGTAAAATGTCGAAAATTCGAGCCCATGTATATTAACAATCCGTCATACTAGAGATGTCTTCTTTGGGGGACTAGAAAGCGTTCGCTAGGACTACAATTCAGTAGACTTTCAAAAAGATTCGAGACAACAAATTTTCGGGCGGGCAAACTTGGCGAATTGAGCTCCAAATGTCTTTCCCTCACTACACCCATCTTTATGCCGAAGGCATACGTGCTTTCCAAATTCAAATGTGGAATGGAACATTAGATTGTAAAAGAGCAAACCATAATTTTTTTAGATTTGTAAAAATAGCGGTTTCGCATATACTGCGTAAATACTGATGTAAATACTTGTGTGAAACAATATTTGTACCTCAATAAATTTGAGCAATTTAGCCCTAAATAAGTCCTAAATTCGGCGCTGTGGCATTAAGTTAGCCATAAATGAGTTTTTCATGTTTCCCTATGAGAAATCATGATTGCCAACATGGCTCTTCTAACTTGACGTAGCTAGCAAATTTATAGACAACAGGCTTGAAGTTTACCAATATTTATCATTATGGTGTAAGAATTTCTTTGTACAATTGTATATGCACACACACACACACACACACACACACACACACACACAGGGTGTCCCGCGAGTTGTCCTTATCCTCGTAGGGGCGGGTAGAACAAAAAAAAAGTCGATAAGTCCCATAAACTTGTTGGGTCCGATACGTATTTTGGGACTTACAGAGCTTCGAAATTGTATGTAATTGAGCTGCTTTTGTGACAATGTGCGTGCATGGAGACTAGCAATCATCAGCACCATTTCCCCTCTAGCGCCAAGTTCACGACGTTCGAGGTGTACAAAAAAAGCGAAATCTAAGCTCTCGATGGTTTCCGGGGGATGTTCAAACATCATCTTCGAGAGCATTAAGTTGCTAAAAAAAATCATTGAAATAAACCATTATGAGGATTGCAATTTTTTTTCGATTTTCCGACGTAAGACTTTTAGCACAACTGTGCACGTGTAAAGTTGTAAAAATGCCATCTGGACACGTGCACAGTTCGATACAAATTACTGCAAGAGCAATTTTGTTTATTAATTTCATTAATCAATAGGTAAAAGTTTGAACTTGTCGAGCGAGCTTTGATTTCGCTTTTTTGTACACCTCGAACGTCGTAAACTTGGCACATTGTCACAAAAGCGGCTCACCTACATACAATTTCAAAGCTCTGTAAGTCCCAAGATACGTATCGCACCCAAAAAGTTTATGGGACTTTTCGACTTTTTTTTTTTTGTTCTACCAGTCCCTACAATGATAAGGATAACTCGCGGGACACCTGTATGTATATTAGAGTGGGCCGAAAAAACCTTTTTTTCGAGTAGCGGATTCTAATAGTGCGCAAAATTTATGTGTTTCTCAACATTAATGAGCCCTCCAAAATTCAGCCTGATTGGACAATATCGTTTGTTCTGTGAAAACTATTAAAAATTCCGTTTTTAGCCAATAATAAGAACAAAATTTGAAAATCGATTCCAAATCGGTAATTTTGATCTTTTTATCGTTAATTAGAGCCGTATTGCTAACACATTACACTCCTTATTCATTTATTTATAAATAAGGCCTTGAAAAAAGAAGTAAGGGAAAAGAGAAAACTAGCTAAAAATGTCTATTCACGAACGGTTGGGCGAACGCCTTTAGAACTTTTGTTTTATGCTATTAATTTGAATGCAGAACTATTAAACATTTTAAATTCTCATTTCACTTTGCAGTATTTCGCTCAATTTATAGTGACCCAGAACCGAGCACGTGGAGATAACTACATTTTCGGTTCCTTCCCTAGTCCCACCCAACCATACTGCAGAACTATATGAACTGATGTAACCGTCTCTTGAATGACTTCCACATACTTTTTCAGAAGCCGTCGTCACGAGTTTGACCGTGCGTTCCACTGCCTGGGTGTGGCTAGGAAAGTGCACGAAATCCCATTCAGAGATCTGTTCAGAATCTTCAATTCTAGAATGCCTTTCCTTGAGATCATTTATTGACAAATTACGAAACACTGGAGGTGATGTAATTTCATAGTTTAACCAGTCAATCATATCGACGTAATTGTATCATCGACCACTTTCAAGTACTTCTTTGGTAAGTACCTGTATTTTTGGATAGTATCGAAAAGATGTCTTGCACCGTCTTTGATTGAGCTATTGAGTTTTATGTGAAACCACGTCGGAACATATACCCTGAGTATGAATTCCACAATCATTGTAAGCTCAGAGGATGGTTTTGACGTCGCGATATATTTTCTCATTATCCTATTTGCAAAAGTATCCCATCGTGCATTATTGAGAGGAGCTGTATCTTGAAGACTTAGATCATGAGAGCAGTTAACAGATTTTATAGCATATGAAATTTACGAAAGATATTTCTGACCTTTCTCAATATTTTCAAAATCTCATCAGTAATTGTGGGTAATTCTGAATCTGTTGCTTGGAACAAAACTACAGGAAGCTGTTAACATCCAGAAAGCGTAGAGCTAATAGGCCCTGTAAATGACGTATGCGAGATATTAGACAAATATTCAACCGTGCGGCCTCAAAATGCAGAACCGAGTACTAACTTGCTAAATATCTTAAACCAAAAAAAAACTTTTACCATTCGTTAATTGTGTAATTAATTGCAAAAAATACCTTTTCACAATTCTTACGACTTACATGGGGAAACAATTGTTTAAATAAATAATAATTGTTTAACCAAGTTAGAGTTATTAAAAAAAATACTTGGAAACCCTCTACTTATGCATTAAAAATTCCAAAAAATACCGTCTTCAGCGTGAATTTGGTAGAAAACTGCAGTGTAAATGCACAGAAGTTGTATATTAACTAAAGATTTACATTATTACGGCAAATATTAACCGATTTTCATGAATATTTTTTTTTACTTTCTTGTAATTTTATAAATAAATTGATTCTGCTAATTCAAATTAAATTAGTCCATGATTTCATAATAACAGTTTTTCGAACTGGCCGTGATCTCATAACAATGCAAGGGTTCATTCGTTCCGGATAACTAGACTCGCTCGGGGGTGTCTGCCGACTCGAGCAAAATATAAACATTTTATCGAAAAACTGGAGCTGCTTGCTCCGAGATATGCTTATGTAGATGTCGTATGCAAAAAATTAGACAAAAATATTCAACCGTGCGGCCTAAAAATTCCGAGCCGATTACATATTCTGATAAAGGGCCTTAATGATGAACTTTTTTCAATAAATCTTGACCAATTCTTAGCATCTACATATTTCTTGTGATAATTATTTATCATTTGAACTACTCCGGTATGTGACGCAGTTGGGATAGACGCTTTTATATAAATTGTCTCTACCTTCTTAGCCACATTATCGGCAATTACTGAAAAAGGGGGTTCTTTATTCCTTCCGAAATCTGTTCCCAGTTTGAACCTTTCCTGTTGACAGCATAAGATTACATCTTCAATGGACATTTGATAGCCTGCCGTGAAGAAAATTGTGTGCGTTTCGACATGAGAAACAACATTTCAAAGTCAAAGCAATCTATTTAAATCTATTTTTTCAATCTTATACGAGATAAGTCTTGGAGCGAGTCATTTGTGTGCTTGTCACGCTAAAAGTATCAGCTGAGTAAGTCAACGCGTGAGCGAGCACACCAAAAACAAATGAACGTCAATACATCAGTCGAGCGCAGGAAGGTGTAGAAGCCGTGAACCAACAAATTTCAGCGATACTTAGTTTTATTTTTCATTTAAAATTCACAAAAAAAAACACAAAAAACCGGTCTTTCACCAATCAGACGTCCACAAAGGACCCACTTACGGCTGCCATCTTGTTTATGTGACGTCACGATTTCGGATCCCAATACAGCAGACAGCTTCGTCTGCTAGATAACTTTTTTATGTGAATTTCAGGAATGAAGGTAAAGTGCATCTACCCTTACAACGTTCTACAAAAGTGAAATCCAGAAAACTGAAACCATACTAATATAAACTAAAACAAAAGTTTCACAGGCGTTCGTCCAACCGTTCGTGAATAGACATTTTTACCTAGCTTTCTCTTTTCCCTTACTTCTTTTTTCACCGCCAAATTTATAAATAAATGAATAAGGAGTGTAATGTGTTAGCAACCCAGTAAAACCGCGGTAAATCACACCTTTGGCCACGTCTCACGACCGTGAGATGGGTGATCACACACACACGTACACACACACACACACACACACACAGCTTCAGATAAGATAAAAAGACACATACCATTATCAGGGGTTTTTGAAATCAAAGCATATGCAGTCTCTGGATTTGCAGAGTTGTTAACTCTTCTTCTAGGGGACTGCTCAAGTTTTGTCACGAAATTGTGAACTCCACCTTTATAACGAGGAATTTCTTCTACCACCTAAATAAAAACAATAGGAACTCAAATTTCTTATACCAAACTTAAGGTAAACGTCCCAGTAATCGTGACATTAGTCCCAGTAATCTTGACGCAAATTTTCTTGCTTTTTATATAATTTTAAAGAATTGAAATTCCATTTAAAACTATAAAATGATCAAAATAACTGGGTTTTATCATTAAATGTTACTTTTAACATATTTTTTAACATTTCGTTCAAATTATGACCAAGTTTCAAGATTATTGAGACCGCCACGATTGCTGGGACATCTACCTTAAGGGTCAATCGCTACGAAATTATTTCAGACACTTCCAAGATCAAAGTTTTATTCTTGGAGATTATATATCGACCTGTTCAAGGACAAGATTCTATCTCGGGTGGTGAAGCCAAGAAGCTTAAAAACTCTATTTAAATTGTATTGGAAGACCAACGCACTCACAGAAATATAACCGTTTTGCATAAATCTTTCATATTATTCTTTCGCGTATTCTTATTCAAAACGCAGAAATATTTTCAATTTCTGTGAAAAATGATCCTCTTTCACTCCGCTGGGAATCGAATCCCGGTAAGAGCAATCAGAAGACCTGGGTTCGATTCCAACCGAAGCAAAAAAGGATCTTTTTTCATAGAAAGGGGAAATAGTTTCGCGTTTCAATCAAAATTCGAGAAAAAAACAACATGGGTTTTTGATCAAGTGGAAACCTACATACCGAACCCTCTCTGATATTTAATCTTGACTTACTACTGTCCGCCAACTTATATTTATTTATTAAATGAATTATATTTGGCGAATATCTATCAATTTTATTGCATCATTTTACCAGCGTGGCATTATAATTGTAGCTTCCGCCACACTGTAACTTTACAGCTGTGTTATACAATACCCGCGGTATATAATATAGATTAGTCACTGTGCGAAACAAGATCAGACTGTTTCTTCTGCACCTCGAGCCAATCGGAACGAGCCTTGGTCTTCCTAAACCAGCGCTGCACTCCAAATGAAAATAGCCGTATCTGTAGTTTCGGTTAAAATAGAGTTATGATAATCAGTATACTTACGAAGCACGCTTTCACACATATTTTAAATCGATAATTGAAATTCGTACAGGAAAGTATTTCAGTTTTGGGAAATTGTGAACTTGTATCTGCAAAAAGTATTGCTCTTCCAAATGAAATTAGCCGCATCTACAGAAATACATGAAGCAAGACAATCAAGTTCTTCCTGATCAACAAAATCCTTATTTACCAGAAATGGTGGCAAACTACCGATTACCATATAACCTTTTTACCTAAGTATACTAAGATAGAATTTGTTTTAATTTGAAAACTAAACAATAGAATTTAATGAGCTAACTTCATACTGATTGTCTTATCATTTTGAACCGAATAAAAATGAGGTAACCTCCCGCGAATTTTTAAGTATTTTTAAATATAAATTATATGAGACCCCATCGAAAAACGTTATGGGATGAACACAGACCAGCTGAATACATCCTGAATGTTTCAAGATTTTTCTTTTCACTCCTTAGGAAATATTCCGCGGGGAATACGAAGGATTTAATCAAACTGAAGAGTTTGCAACAGGCTGTTTTATACATAATAATTTGACATTTCGAAGCAGTACTTTGTATTTAATTTTTTTATTAACATTTGTAAATAAATTAAAATTAAGTTCTTCCTTATCAACAAAGTCCTTATTTACCAAGAATGGTGGCTAACTACCTATTACCCCATAACCATTTCACCTAAATGTACCAAGATCGAATTTTATCATTCGGACATATCGATATGCATATAACTATCCTGATTACCACCGTTCTCAAATACCCGAATGTTAATTTAAACAAAATAAAATTATTATTCTTCAACGTTGAGTGCAAAATATGAAGAGATTACCTTACCTAAAGTATAGTACCATCAAATATCATATAAAAAACACTCCTCTGTAAAAAAAGGATAGCTATGTAAAAAATTAAAGTAGATTTTACAAAAATTGTTGGAGAGGTTATAAAATGTCCTGTCAAATGAATCGATGCGATATCGAATGTCTCGCGCATCAGTCTACATTTATTACACTAAAAAAAAAACAAGTAAAGAATTTTATTTCAATAATTACTTTAAGTAGGGCTTACTTGAAAGTCAACGTTATGTTCTTCTACACAAATTTATGAAAACCTTTCTATGTTAATTGTTTACAGGCGTAGCTGACGCCAGGTGAAAGGCAACCTAATATACTGTGTGATTTAATTAATACTTACTGATTCCTGTTTGAATTGTGATTTAGGGAAGATGGAAATCCTTAAAGATTGACCGCGTAGTTTTCGATCCAGTAATAATAAATATGTTGCGGTTTTATATTCTGTACGATTACTTTGCACCATTCGTCTCCATAGATCTTCCACAGAGTCTCCACAAAGTGCAGACATAGTACTTAAGACCTCTTCGTCCTTTTCAAACTAATAACAGATAACTGCTGATTAGAAATAATAACTTTAGTGAAGCATTAGGAAAAAAGGAAACCTCTATTTCATTCTAATTACTTTCTAAAAGACCCAAAGTTAACAAATAGTATTAAGCTTTGCAAGATCCTGCATATTTCTAAAACACTTATTACATTAGTTTTCTTCGTGAACGTGACTGGATTTAAGAATCCTGTCGTAATCCATGGATGATAGCACAATTCTTGTATGGTAATCCTTTTCGATGGATCAGTTTGTAACATGGCACGAATTAATCTCTTACTACTCTGAGAAAGCCAGCTAGGTTCGTCATATTTCCCACTCTGCAAATAATTTTTTTTACAATTTGAACATTATCTAATTTAACATTAAGAAACTTACGAGAATTTTTTTATAGAGATTCTCAATGCTGTTGTCATCGAAGGGAAGAAAACCACAAAGAAGAGCGTAAAGAAGAACCCCCATACTCCAAATGTCAACTTGAGAACCTAGTAAAAAAACTGATTTAAGCAAAAAAACTGATTTAAGCAAAAAAACAATCTTTACTTTCATGAATTTACAAAGGTGGCACTATATTGGGCTATTACATGCAATATCATAGTATGCAACATGATTTTGAAAATCTGATAGGAAAATATCGATATCTATAACCTCTATGATACCGGGCATACATATGCCCAGATACCGGTTCTTACATAAGAATAGGATATTGTGCATCGTGTCCGGCTGAGAAGGCTTGGATTGATAATGATTGAAAAATTTCATACGTTCCCAATCCTTCATTCTGCATTTTTTTAGAATCCATGAAACGAGTTATGAAATGAGAAAAATGGAATCGATTTCAATCATCTTCTAAATTGTTGAATTCGGCGAGACACAAACTCAAATAAAATTTCAAAAATAATTTGTATTATGCGTTCAGAAGCACCTTCACAGCATAAAATTCAAAACATCTGATAACATTTGACATTAAACTATATCAAACTCTATCGCTGGGAAATGAAAAGAAATCGCGATAAAAAATATGTAAAATCACTTTTTGACAAAACTTTAGGAATGGAAATCCATCCGTATGATGTAAGGTGATTAATCTAATGTTTTAAAAAGGTTTTTACTCACATGAAGGAACTGTTGGTTGTACAATTTGGTATTAACATATATATTTTTACAAGAGTTCGATGACAAGTTAGGATATAGTGGAAAAAATAGTATTAATTGTCACAGTGATCTAAAAAGATACCTTTTCCACATCAATCATAAATATATACCATAATTATAAATTGCCATTGAGAGATGGAAAGCCACGTATTTTTCGATAGCAAATTGAAATAAGGAAAGTGATATCCACTGAAATAAGTAATAAAACCGTATTTTCTATCCTAAAATTCCACTTTCTGTATGCTTCAGGGAAGTGAATGGAAAAACTTAAGCTACGCTGAATTAAAGGTTAAAATCTCCTCTTCAAAACGAGACCAAGAACATAATAAAATACTTACTGGTTCTCGAATTATCATGAAAAATGTTGAAGCGTGCCCAAGACGAAAATCGGTCGGTCGAGTGGTCACTGTAGTCTTTCGCCTGTTGTTTTCCATGCGTTAATAAAAGATGGAAGTTCACCTGCCGCTCGTCGAACCGATTTTTATCTTGGGCACGCTTCTACTTTTTTCATGAGAATTCGAGCATAATAAATATTTCATTATGTTCCTGGTCTTATTTTAAGGAGGAGATTTTAAACTTCCATTCATTTCCCTGAAGCATGCAGAAAAAAGAAGTTGAGAATCGACAATTGGTGAAAAACGGAATATAGGTCGGTCTTTCTTACATGCTATTTCGGCCCCTGTTTATCTAAGATACTCCAAGTAGGGCTCAATCGACGGAAAATTTTATAGGTTTTCCAACGGACTTTTTTCTAACTTAATTTGTCGCCAAGGCAACCACGAAAAAAGAGAGGCATGTTCAAATACGATTTTTTTTAGTAGACTGACAATTCTGGTCGATACTGTATATTGTATTTGTATCTCATGTAAAAATTATAATGAATATTATATAACTGCTCAATTAGATGCAAATGTCATGTAATATGAATTTAAATACAGTGAAGTCTCATCTATTTCCCGTCTCCCCTATTTCACCTCCTCCGTACACGGTTATTTCCACTTGCGCAGTTCCGACACCTCCCACCACGGTCCCTGTACGCTCTCCTCCGCGTCAGTGCAGTGGCTGACCGATTAAAAAAAAGGCCCGAAGAGCGGGAAGCCCTCGTTGGTTTGAATTGAGTATTCTATCATGACATCATGGGAATACGTCATACCACTTTCTCGAGAAAATATTCTGAACGTAAAAGTAAGTCAGAAATATACGAATAGTAATATTTCTCAAGGGTAGAATGTATTTTTTCAGTCATGTTCCATTCTTTTGGTCAGGTGAGTGTATCAGATCGGGTACTCTGACCTCAATTTTCGAACAGTTACTTGTATTTCGTGAAACTGAAAGGTTTTCGAACGATAAAAGGATGGAGAAACAGAATTATGCAAATGCATTCTACACTTGAAAACATTACTATTCAGACCTTTATAGCTTACCTTACGTTTAGAAGATTTTCTCCAAAAAGTCGTATGCAGTTGCAGTACCATGTACTAACCTTCCTGACGAGTGAAATTTGCACCTAGCCGTTTCCAATTGGAATAAATAATATTGCACAATATACACGAGTTACTACCCGTGCACTGTGCCTTTCCGCTACGCTGCTGGTGTTTTTCAGACAAGAGTCGCAACCGTCTCTCGCCCCTTGAGCTGAGAAACTGCGTGGACCAGTAGTTCTAGGAATTACTAAACAGCGAGTTACTAACCTGAGAGTCAGGTGTATTTATCTGTATTATTATTGATAGAGTATTTATTGATTTCAAATGGACCCACGCTTTTCGGCACATGCACAGTTGAAAAAGTTGCTCACAGGGGACGCATCGATGCCACGTCTCACAACCGTGAGATGGGTGGTCACAGGGCACGATGAAATCACAACGACAGGCCGGCGAAACCCTCGTGTGTCTTGAGGACACGAAGCGACCCAAGGATGACAGCTTTCTGCATCCATCTCGCAAGTGCCTTGGCATATTTTTGGTACGCGGGTATGGCTTTAAGGTTACGAACCAGTGATAGTTTCGCACCTCCGAGAGCACCTACCACAAGGACAATTACTTGTACCGAATATTTTGGGTACAGTCGTTGCAGCTGTCTTTTAAGGTCTTGCTACCTCTCCTCCTTTTCTTTCTCCTTGGCAGTGATGTTGTATTCGGACGGAGCCGAGAATTCGATCACGAATATAGATCGTTTCTCGAAGTCTTGGAGAACGATGTCAAGCCTCGAGATTTCGACATACAGGGCACGTGTCTTGGACCTCTAGTAACGAAAACTAAGTAGTGTTTCTTTATAAAACTTGGCTAACTTCTTAATTCTAGCACAATACAATACCTCCGTAAGGAAAAATCATGTTACATTATCGTATGTCTTAGCAAAATGCTCCCAAATACTCGAAAAATACCTTTTTGGGATGTCTCCACGTACGCGGCGCCAAGTTTAGAGACATGTATTTAATAGATAGTGACTTATCTTTGAACTTATAATTGATAGTTTGAAAGTTTGACTCAAAAACTATAAAATTCATAAGAAATATTTAAATTTATCTGATATATTAGTAGAGAAAATTTAATTATACACGTGTCTCCCTAAATGTTTTCGATGGTTACGGTAAACGAATCTCCCATACCTTTCATCAACTTTTGATCAGTTTTTAGGTCTTATCTTCTCAAAATATCTAGAACGAAAGCCACACTACTCATTCGACAAAACTTCATAACAAAAATTTAAGAACTTTTTTTGCAAAATAAGAAAATGTAACCGAAAATGTGGCGTAGTTTTATTAGTATCGGATACCGTACCCGATAAGAACTTTTATATTTCATAATACAAATCAATGAAAATATGAAAATTCCGTGTATCACATAATAAAAGAGTTTTTGTGAGATGTATTTATTGATTACTTTTGTCTTCAAAGCGTAAAAAGTAATTTTGTATGGTTTTCGGATACCGTAACGTCGGATACCATAACCTGCTTTTCACTGTCAGGGACGAAAGGGAACTAATCGAAGCCTTTTTCAAAAATTATTTTATTAAAAATTAACGTAAATCGAGAATTAAAATTTTTTTAGCTACGAGTACTGCACAAAAAAAAAAAAATAAAACGATTAGAGGGTTGATAAATATAAGGGAAATACAAATTTTATAATTAATAATTTTGTTCGCTCCACGGCCCTGACTTTCTTCAGACGTTATGTTTACACCGGCTTTCGGTCTACTTGCTGTCAAACGTAGTTTCGTGTTCGTATTGTTTGCATCAATTTTTGTTGCATTGATGGACTCCGAGATGAATTCTATATCTCAGTATGAAGAATCCGTTTCATAATTAAACCTGAAGCCTGAAATAAACCTGAAATTAATCAGAATAGCACGCTATAAAAGTAAATCTGACTGACAGAATGTTAATGAAAAACAAAAATGCTCAAAAAGTGTTTAAAAATACTTAATTTTGCCATTCCTTTCCATCAAGTATTATACTTTTACAATTAGGATTATAATTTAGAATAATAATCGTAAAACTAAACAAAATATTTCAAATTTGAAAACAAAAATTATAAATTTTGGAAAAACTTTGCATTTCTTAAACAAAACTATTCTTTCCTGTCATGTTACGTTTAATGGGTTGATATTGTACATTATTGTTTTACTTTACACACAATCAGAGAAAATCACCCGGAAAATCAAAAATTGAAAACATTTTTATGTGCTACAGGTCCTTCAAGTGATAATTAAGCGTGAATATTTATAGGGTCCCTTTCTTTAAGGCCAATGAAACTAAACATTATGAAATAAAAAAAATTTGAAACATTTTTCCAAAAAAAGTTGCTTTCGCCAAAAATTCCCTGTCTGTGGAGAATCACCCATATATATACGCTGGTGGCATCATTGGGCCATTTTTCTTCGAGGACGAGCGTGAAAGGGTCATTACAGTGAATTCTGAACGGTATCGTGGCAAATCGTGAAAGCAAATCGTGGAAAGATGCTATTTTTCAGGATAAATGATATAGTTGATAAAAGTAAGAAGTAAAAATTTCATTTAATATATTTGGCAATTGTTTAAACAATTTCTGTTTTTATCAGTTTTTCCACTAAATCTTGAAAAGTTAGTATTTTCTTACATTAATGACACAATTAACGTATTTTAAGAGTAATATATTTTAAGGATATTAAGCAATTATTTAAACAATTTTCACTTGTTTAAACAATTTTTTCCCTGTCCATCGTGAAATTGTATTATTTTGTGGAATTTAATGAGGTAGTTAATGAATGTTAAGAGTTATATTTTTTGTGAAAGCCAGTTTGGAATTATTTAAGCAATTAAAATCACTTGCTCCTTTTCAAAGGAAAGATGGAGAGAATTCTAGTTTTTTCGAATCTCTTACATTAGATCGCTTATTAATCAGTACTTCCTTATCTCAATGAAATCGATATAAAAAAATAAGTATCCATAACGGTGTCATTTTTAAGCGTACATTTTAAATGATAAAATTTTTTAAATGTAATTTTCAAGATTAAACAATTAAAAATTAAAAGCGTTTAAAATAAAATGTTTTGATAAAACGTTTTCAGGGTGGTCGCTATTTTTGTAATTTTCGTCTCCCGCCTTTCTCCCCGTTCTCCCTGCCAAAATTCGTGATTTCTCCAAGTTTAAAAAAATATATACTATCTTTGCGAAATCCGCAGTTTTTCCATGTTTTATTATATACTAGCCTGAAATTTCAGTTATTTTAAGTAAATTTAAATCGTTTGGAATTATTTAAGCAATTAAAATCACTTGCTCCTTTTCATACGAAAGATGGAGAGAATTCTAGTTTTTTCGAATCTCTTACACTAGATCGCTTATTAATCAGTATTTCCTTATCTCAATGAAATCGATCTAAAAAAATAACTATCCATAACGGTGTCATTTTTAAGCTTACATTTTAAATGATAAACATTTTTAAATGTAATTTTCAAGATTAAACAATTAAAAATTAAAAGCGTTTAAAATAAAAAATTTTGATAAAAAAACGTTTTCAGGGTGGTTGCTATTTTTGTAATTTTCCTCTCCCGCCTTTCTCCCCGTTCTCCCTGCCAAAATTCGTGATTTCACCAGGTTTAAAAAAATATATACTATCTTTGCGAAATCCGCAGTTTTTCCATGTTTTTATATATACTAGCTTGAAATTTCAATTATTTTAAGTAAATTTAAATCGTTTCACAAATAATAATAATTAAATTGACAATTATACTTTTCAAAATTCTACTAATCCAATTTCAATTGCAAAATTGAAACTTGTGAAAGAAAAAAATTGAACATTTAGCGTCCAACATGAAAATTAAGAACTCGAAAATTGTAGCCATTAAAAATTGAAGAAATTTTTAAATTGCTGAGGAATCAATTTCAGGTATTTTAATTTTGATCTATTTTGATTTTATACAACAAAATTTTTAATTTTATAATTTCGAATCGTTTAATTTTTAATACTTCCTTTAGAATTATTATTCATTCTTGGAATTTTCCAATCAAATATTTTTAAATTTTAAATGATTTTTTTAAGTCTTCAACTAAAAATCGGACAATCTTCAGATTTTACGTTTAAAATTAAAATAAAAAAAAGAATATAAAACGAGATTACTATAATATGATTCTAGTGTTTGAAATTGCACAATCATATCTTACATACACTTAACGCTCGCAACCTTTAAAATTTTTTTTTTATTATTCTAATTAATTAATTAACTAATCTCCGGATTAAAATTAGGAGCCTATTTCTTCATCCAGAGAAACAAGCCGTCCCGATACGGTAGTCCAAAAATAAAAAAATAAAACAAGATTTTTATGAACCACCCTTACATATCTTTATAATGGAAACAATTTCCGAATAATTTTATTATAAATATTATATATATATATATATATATATATATATATACCGGGTGTCCAAAAAGTCCCGGGACGGCTGAATATTTCCTCAGGTAAGATATTTTTCAGGGCGGTCAAGGTCATTCTTTATATATCCTTTATTTTGAACTTGACCATGACCTTCACGGTCATTTCAAGGTCAAATTGATTTTTTTAAATGGGAACCTCTATTTTTGACCCCGGGAACTGAGAGAGCGGAAAATTTTACGTCCAGATATGACCTTGACAAATCGAAAATTTGACCTGGAAAGGTCAGGGCAAGGTCAAACAACGTGCAGCAGAATGACTCGACTGGCATGCATTTTTGAAGAAAATGTCCTGGTGAGCGTTCTGGTCATAGACAAGGTCAAAGTTTGACCTTGCGCTGACCTTCCCAGGTCAAATTTTCGATTTGTCAAGGTCATATCTTGACGTAAAATTTTCCGCTCTCTCAGTTCCCGGGGTCAAAAATAGAGTTTCCCATTTAAAAAAATCAATTTGACCCTGAAATGACCGTGAAGGTCATGGTCAAGATCAAAATAAAGGTCGCCATTGAATTCCTTGTTGAAAGTTCCTTCAAGAATGACCTTGACCGCCCTGAAAAATATCTTACCTGAGGAAATTTTCAGCCGTCCCGGGACTTTTTGGACACCCTGTATATATATATATATATATATATATATATATATATATATACAGGGTGTATATATATACTTTGTGCCCTCGCTGGGGCTTACCGAAAATTATGCAACCGGTCTTACACGCCAATACTATTCTCCTGGCCGTGTGTGGCGGGTTGCATACTTTTTGGTAACGTTTCTGCGACTGAAAGTGCTGGGGACTACGCCTGGCGACTAGATGTCTCAGCGACTAGATGTCCCGGCGACTAGGTGTCCCGCGACTAGATGTCCCGGCAGCTAGATGTCCCGCGACTACTTGTCCCGCGACTAGATGTCCGGCTACTAGTCGGCGGCGACTAGATTTCACGTACCGTAACACACCCAGATAGCAAACGTGCGGGGCACGTTACTCGCACGGCATGCGGGGCACGCGGTGCGTGCTGGGTGCGAGGCATATGGGTCGCACTATGTGAGGGGCACGTACGTGCGAGGCATATGCGACGCACTTTGTGATAGGCACGATGTGCGGCGCATGTGTGTCGCAGTTTGTGAGGGTCATTATATACATGATATATAAGTAATAAGCACATTTTTTGATAATAGTAGTATAGTAAACTATTATTATTGTAATGAAATTTTTAAAAATATTGATTGTTATTATAATTAAAGATTGAATTAATTGATATTGTAAAAATTGTTTATTTACAAAAATTAAAACATTCCCGATTTTATAATAAGAATAAATTAGGAAATTAGTAAGAATTATTGAATGCATGGTTGTATAGTTTCAACGTACAATATGCATTTTATTTATTTTAAAACTATAATTTCCAACTTTAATCGACTATACAAATAATTTCAATTATCCTTTTGTCAATTTGAATTTAAAATTAAGTAAATAAAAAAAAATGAAACTTTTGGTATAATTTCTACAATACATATTTATTTATGTTTATAACTTCAATTTGAGCCTTTAATATCAAGTTTAACATTAAATTGAGTTTAAAATGTAATTTAAAATCAATGTTTAAAAAATTTGTTCTGTAATTTAAATAATTCTATATTTATTGCGCATTAGCTGAATAATATACGGCGCAGACTGCGTCGCGTCGGTCGAACGGTAATCGCCCGACGCGCCGTAACAGCTGTTGTCGACTTCCGTTGTCGGTTTCGCACGGATTTTACAAAATCTTGTACAAGTATTACGCTGAAAGTGATGTTTTTTCTTTTCAAATTAGTAAGTTCACTACTTTGAAAGAAGTGATTTTGCGAGTTTTAATATAATTACAAAAACGTGTGGTAAAGTTTTTCTTTTATTATTCAAACAACAAATAGGCTCTTTACCGTTTTTGTTGTGTTTCATACAATTTCTGAAAGTTTCAGCGAAAAATATTTATTATTGTGGACACAAACGTGCTAATCTCGCAAAAGTATCAGATCCTGAAGTTTGTGATATTCAATATTACAGCTATGTAAATGCGTGCGTTTGAATGTTAGTATCGTTAAGGGAATTTTTTTCTTTCGATATTTGCATGTTTGTACCCAAAATAATAAATATCTTTCGCTGAAGCTTTGAGAAACGCGAAAACGGATATAAATAGCCTATTTCTGTTTTGAATAATTAAAAAAAGTTAATTTCTGTTCAATCTTGTTTTTTTTTATTATTCAAAAAACAAATATTAGCATGTTTGCGTCCAAAATAATATATATCCTTCGCTGAAACTTTAATAAGAGACGTGAAGACGGTTATAAACAGTTTATTTTTGGTTTAAATAATTAAAAAAAGGTAATTTTTGTTTTAGGTCATCATTTTTTTTTATTATTTAAACGAAAAATATACTTTTTACCTACGTCACTAAAAATCCTAAATGTGTGCACGCACCATATCCGCACCGGCACGCATGACGTGCGACACACCTGTCACGCATATGAGGACGCAGCTGTGTCATCCACTGCGCGCACGTCGTGCGAGAAAATCCGCACGTGGTGCGACGCACGCGCGTCGCACCGTGCGCGCACTTTGCTATCTGGGCAGGAACTCCATAAGAGGGCCTCACTTTGCAGTTTAATAACAATTCGAATTTTTCAGATATAGGAATAATATTTTTTATTATGACAGAGCAAATAAAAAACTATCGATTGATGTAAGAAACTAAAAATCGATTTTTGCCTCGTTAGGTCCCTTTCTTCACGGGCGGTCACATATGATCGATTGCAGAAAGTGGACGAGCATCAGCAAACATTTTTGTGTCTAATAAAGAAAAGTACGAGATGTGTTTTATAATATACTAGCAACAAATGCACGCATTCTCGGCTTTTAATTTTTATTTCCTAACATTAAAATATAAGCAATTTAAAAATCCATTATTAAAATATTATGTTTTAAACACTTTCGAAACTGACAGATAGAGAGAGAGAGAGAGCTGATTGCACAGGGCAGGACAGAAAAGATGACTCCTAAAGAAGGAGAATAACGAAGTTTGAAATTTAAAAAATGTATACTCAACGATCTTGAATTAAAAACGTTCCAATTCAAACTATTTTAGATTACCATCGGCGCCAAAATTTTAGGCATCTACGTTTGAAGCTTAACAACTCAGCAAAAAAATGTTAGAGTAATAAGTAAATAGTAATTTGAAAGCTGAATGTGTTCCACGTAAATGAGCTTGGAGACGTTAATGTAAACAAATTTTTGTGCTTTGCAGACTGAAAAATGTAAAAAAAAGTAAGGAATTTCGGGCAAATTTAAGAAGAGTCAAGTTTAGAGCATTATTTCTTATATAAGAGGCAATGGGAAAAATTTGGAAAAATTCATGAATATAAGGAAAACATTTGTGAACAAATTGCAGTTGACAAATTTGAGAAATAATGAAAATTGTTGCTTAAAATAACAAAAATGTACAACTATACTATCTTCAGTTCTAGTGAAGATATTAAAGCGATTCAAACTCCAAACTGTGACGAATAGGCTCTATAATTATTTACAATCTCCCGGAAGGGTGTGATTGTTTTATTTTTGGTGGAAATCGCGATATTTTTAGACATTTTTTTCGTTGGAAAGCAAGTGTCAGAAAGCAGCGGGGGTCCCTTTTTTTATTTCAACCGCTCGTGCCTTTCTTCGACACGTCCTTCTGAAATCTGAACTCTAGCCCAGACATTTAGCCTATTCCGACCAGTGCCGTATTTCTTTGAGTGAAGTACCTCGGACTTTTAATATTTTCAGAAAAACCACCGCCATTTTGTTATTGTAAAAATTTTTTTGGATTTTCCGGTGGATTTCAAAATAAGACAATAAACTCTATCAAAACCAGAAAGAAGACGATAAATGTATAGATGAAGAGAAAAAACTGGGGTTTCCTTTGAAAAACAAAGCACAACATTGAAATACGCGTACCTTCGTACACATTTTTGTCTGCAAATTGAAAAATCGGTTTAAGGTTCATTCTAATTTTTGGTGAAAAAATCTACTACTAAATTTTTTGAGAGAATTCAGGTTTTTTGGTTAAAATGTTTATTATTCGGATAAAATGTAATTATTTTGTTAAAAGTCTTGCTAGAAAATTGAATTGTTTTATGGTAGATTCGTCTCTTTTCTTTGGAAACTCATCTGTCTAATACGTTTTGCTTGAGGATTCAACCTATTTTCAAAGAACTCGTCTTTTGGTTTAAAAATTTAACAATCTGAGTTGACATTTTTTTTCTTTCTTCACTGAAAAATGATTGTTAGTTGAAATATCAACTATATTACATTCTTCGTCGAAAATTTATAATTTTATAGTTAAAAATGTAACTATTTAGTTGAAAACGCATTCACTTGGCTGAAAATTTATATATTTTGTCGAAAATTTAACCATTTTGTGGAAAATGAAACTGTTTTGATGAAAATTTAACTATTTTGATGAAAATTCTTTTTGTTTATCAAAAATTAATTTTTTTAGCTGAAAAATCAACTGTTTCATTTTTGCTTGAAAATTGATCTTTTTTAGTTGAAGATGTAAGAACTTGGCTGAAAACTTACATTTTTAGTTCAAAATCTATTTCCTTAAAAATTCATATACTTAGTAGAAAATTGAACTGTTTGGTGGAAAATTGAACTATTTTGTTGAAAATTCCTTTTTTTTTTAAATTAATTTCTTCAGCTGAAAATTCAACGGTTCCATTTTTACGCACCTGTTTCATAAGATTGGTTGAGAATTGAACCTATTTTCAAAGAACTCGTCTTTTGATTTAAAAATTTATTTTTGAATTTTGAAAAAAACTATTGGGTGTTATTGAAATCGGCACATTGTTTGTAGTATGCAATTTTTAGTCTACCTTATGGTTTTTGCAAAAAAAGCAATCAAAGGGATATTACAAATATCGATTTCCATGCCTTCTTTATGCGTATTTTGCAGGTTCATTTTGTGAGTTAATAACAGTATAACACACATAAAATGTTGTGCACACTTTTACATATATCCCATAGTTTGTAAAAAAAGCACGAATGATTGAAAGAGATACGGCACTGGTCGGAGGAGGCATCAAATCTCTGGGCAAGAGTTCAGAAGCATGGGTCGAAGAAAGGCATGAGCGGTCGGAAGCAAAAAAAGGACCCCCGCTGCTTTCTGATACTTGCTTTCCAACAACAACAAAATGTCTAAAAATATCGCGATTTCCACCAAAAATCAAACAATCACATCCTTCCAGGAGATTGTAAATAATTACAGAGCCTATCCGTCACAGTTTGGAGTTTGAATAGCTTTAATATCTTCATTAGAACTGAAGATAGTATAGTTGTACATTTTCGTAATTGTAAGCAAAAATTGAGGGTCTGGATCGAGAAACTCGCCCAGCGCTTGAGATCGGGTAAAAGCATTGTCCAAACGTCTGGGTGGACGGAAATTTTACAAGTCAAAAAATTAATTAATTTAAAAAAAAGGATTATAGATAATGATGAGACGGAACTTTTTTCTATTTTTTGTTTTTTGATCGGATAATTATTTTCAATAATAAGCCTAATAAACTGAAAAAAATGTATCCCCAAATTCAATTAGTTTTTAAGACATAAATCGTCGTAAGTTGGGCAAATATTATTGAAACTGTTTCAAACTTGATATACGAACGAAATATATCCTAGCGACGCTTATAAAACAAAGAAAAAGCTGAAGATCGCCTATTGTTTATTAATATTTAATTGCAAATTGAGACAGATCGGTAATCCCGTTTTTCAGTTTCGCCGACAAAAAGTATCGAGGGAACTTCAGAGTTGATACAACTTCCAGTGAGACATTTGTTCCTTACTATTAAAGGAAGATTTGTGGAAATTTTCAGATCGATTCATTGAAAATTGGCGGAAATATGCATTTTACAATAAAGCATGAGGCGCCGCCAACGATAGTTCCGTTAGTACTGAGCACCATCAGGCAGCGGGCTAGCCGTCTGGCTTTCCAGAACTCAATTTTCAATGATTTTTTAATGTTTATCTGCTTAAACGACCCCCTTCATCTGCCACAAAATATCGAAATGATAAACTATGTTTCGCATCTATAATTATTTCAGTTAGCTTCATATTAGGAAGCAACATTTTAAGTGTCTTGCGTATACAGAAACAGTTCGCGTAATATTTTATTTCTAATTTTTTAATTTAATATGTGAAAATAGTTTTCAATTCAGTTTTCAAACAGGAAAAATGTGTAAGGAAAAGTTTTTACAAAGTGGTAGAAAAAGAACGAGTAACGAAAAAAATTGGAAAGCAAACGAAAAGAAATTAGCCCAAAATTAGGTAAGTTATTATGAAACTTTGTTTATAATTAAATAAAAATTTATTATACCGAATCCATCTAAAATTCAGAAGGTTATACATTCGAAGTCGCAGAATCTCTCGAGGACAAAATATGTTGTTTGTTAGAGAAAAAATGGAATAAAATTCAATTTTCATAAAAAAAAAAATTCTTTTGACCATAAAAATGGTTTGGGCCGCATAAAACTAAAAAATATTTGAATCTCTCTATGCACATTTATATTCACATAATTCAGAGAATGATAGAGAAAATGAATAGACATTTTCGAATTTCAATTGTTTATTTATACATAAGATTTGAAAAACAAGTTGAAGGACTAGTAACATATGGGAAATTTCTCTGAAAGGGGACAAACCCCACCTTTTTAATTTTTGAAAATATTTTTTACAATTTTTGTGTATATAAAAAAAAATATTTTAGAGTTATGCGGGCTAAACCATTTTTGTGGCCAGGGGAATTTGTTTCTTTATGAAAATTGAATTTTTTTATTTTTCTCGGAAATGGTGCAAGATATCATAAATGAGTGGAATAGTATATTGTGTATCAAGGGCGTGAAGAAGGCTATTTTGACAAGTGTGAACTTGGCGCCCGAGCGAAGCGAGGTCGGCAGTCGCACGAGGCAAAATAGCCGTACGCCCTTGATACACACCATACTTTTTGTCCTACCCTTCTTGAAAACAAGCATGTTAAGCAGATAGAGGATGTTTGGTGTACTTGACAATTTTAGATTATAAGTGAAAGAAAGAAATAGCGTACTTTGCAGAAGGAAGACTGTGGGGTCCAGCGATACAATTTTTTAAAAGATAAAGATAATTATGTGTAGCGGGCGTAAAGTTTTATGTAGCGGACGTAAAGTGTTATCTAGCGGGCGTAAAGTGTTATGTAGCGGGCGTAAAGTTTCATGTTGGCCCGGCGGCGGAGTGCGCATGTGCGAACGTCACTGGGCTGGAAGCGGCCACATTACGCCTGCCTCACGTGCATGCAATGGCGCGTTTTCAAGGGGGGTCGGACAAAAAAACTTTTTGTACAACTTTTTCGACTATTAATATTTTCAGAAATACTGCCGCCATTTTGTTAATTTTGAACATTATCTAATTTTTCTGGCCAAATTTATATGAGTTTAAAGAAAAAATTTGGGTTTTTTTAACAAAGCAACAAATTCAAATACGCATAACTTGGTAAACATTTTTTTTTTCACAAATCGCAAAAATACGTATCGCCTAATTTCCTCTAAAAAGAACATATTTTGTCCCCGAGAGATTTGCGACTTCAAGTGTAGAACCTGCCTGATTTGAAATGCATTCGGTCTCATCAATTTTTGTTTAATTGTAAATAAAGTTTCATAATAACTTACCTTATTTTTGGCTTATTTCTTTTCGTTTGCTTTCCCATTTTTGTCGTTTCTCGTTCTTTTTCTCTTGTCCAACAAAATTGGAACTAGTTAATTTTTTATTCTTCCCTATGTGACAGGCATTTGGTCTGCTTTGTTTACAAACAAGCAGTTCATTATGCAGAAAGAACCAAAACATTCACGTACGCAAGACACTTAAAATGTTGCTTCCTAATATGAACCTAACGGAAATAATTATTATAGATGCGAAACGTAGTTTGTCATGTCGATATTTCGTGGGAGATGAAGGGGGTCGTTTAAGCAGATAACCATTAAAAAATCATTGAAAATTGAGTTCTGGAAAGCCAGACGGCTAGCCCGCTGCCTGATGGTGCTCAGTACGGACGGAACTATCGTTGGCGACGCCTCATGCTTGATTGTAAAATGCATATTTCCGCCAATTTTCAATGAATCGATCTGAAAATTTCCACAAATCTTTCTTTAATAGTAAGGAACAAATGTCTCACTGGAAGTTGTATCAACTCTGAAGTTCCCTCGATACTTTTTTTCGGCGAAACTGAAAAAACGGGGTTACCGATCTGTCTCAATTTGCAATTAAATATTAATAAACAATAGGCGATCATCAACTTTTTCTTTGTTTTGTAAGCATCGCTAGGGTATATTTCGTTCGTATATCAAGTTTGAAACAGTTTCAATAATATTTGCCCAACTTACGACCATTTATGTCTTAAAAACTAATTGAATTTGGGGATACATTTTTTTCAGTTTATTAGGCTTATTATTAAAAATAATTATCCGATCAAAAAACAAAAAATAGAAAAAAGTTCCGTCTCGTCATTATCTATAATCCTTTTTTTTTTAATTAATTAATTTTTTGACTTGTAAAATTTCCGTCCACCCAGACGTTTGGACAATACTTTTACCCGATCTCAAGCGCTGGGCGAGTTTCTCGATCCAGACCCTCAATTGTTACTATTTCTCAAATTTGTCAACTTTAATTTGTTCACAAATGTTTTCCTCATATTCATGAATTTTTTCAAATTTTTCCCATTGCCTCTTGTATAAGAAATAATGCTCTGAACTTGACTCTTCTTAAATGTGCCCGAAATTCCTTACTTTTTTTACATTTTTCAGTCTGCAAAGCACAAACATTTTTCACATTAACGTCTTCAAACTCATTCACGCGGAACACTTTCAGCTTTCTCATTACTATTTACTTATTCCTCTAGCATTTTTTTTGGCTGAGTTGTTAAGCTTCAAGGATGCCTATCATTTTTGCGCCATAGTAATCTAAAATAGTTTGAATTGGAACGTTTTTAATTCAAAATCGTTGAGTATACATTTTTTTAAATTTCAAACTTCGTTATTCTCCTTCTTTAGGAGTCATTTTTCTGTCCTGCCCTGTGCAATCAGCTCTCTCTCTCTCTCTCTATCTCAGATCTTCCAGCTTCTTCATACATTCCCTCCCCCTAACCATCTTCATACAGAATCCATTTCATTCTCTCTTCAATACTCCCCCCTTCCCCTACGTCACCTGTACCTCAACGGGCACCCTTGGCTGAGCCCCCTTCGTGTCCAGAATTCCTCTCGTTTCTTATCTCCCATCTTCACCCTTATCTTAGTATCCACAAATATTTCTTTTATCCTCTGTATTAAACCTTCGTCTACTCCTCTCGACTAGTTTCCCTTTCTTCCGCCCTAGGTTCCTATTGACTAGATAGTTGAGCACGTAGATGTTATCTGTGGTTCCCATCCCTTTTCTAAAACCCGTTTGGTTGTGTGGTATACTTCCCTTTTCTTCCACCTGTCTTTAAAACCTCCTTCTAAGCACTTCCGCATAAATTTTATATCCCACCGACATAAGTGTTATACCTCTATATTCCTCCACCCTTTTGCCCTCTCCTTTCTTAATCAACGGTACTACTAGCCCTGTCTTCCGTTCCTCCGGCCACCCTTCTCCTTTCCATACCTTGTTGCAAATCCTCCACATCTCTTCCCTCACTATTAATCCTCCATATTTCAGTGCTTCATATTCCAAGCCATCTTCCTCTGTTGCTTTGTTTCTTTTCAACCTTGCAATCGCCTCATTCATCTCTTCCCTACTAACCTCGTTTTCGCTCTGCTCGTCCTAATATTCCGCTTTTCTTCCTTCTCCCTTTACCCTATTTTCCACACCTCCTAACAGCCCCTTGAGGTGCCTCGTCCACTCTTTCATTCCTATTTCTTCATTTATGCCCTTCTTTCCTTCTCTTTCACTGTTTATCACTTCCCATTCCCTCCCTTCCTTTATCGCTTTCTCTACCTCCTCCATGTACCTTTCTTTCTCCTTCTGTCTTTTCTCCGATATCATTCTTTCGTCCTCTCTCTTTTTCCTGTTGAGTTCTCTTTTTTCCTTTTTCCATTTCCCCTTTCTTCAATTTTCTTACACTCTCCTTCATCCTATCTTTACTTTCCCTGCATTCATCGTCCCACAAAACCTCTCCTAAACCCCTCTTCTTCTTCTCTCGGTCTCGCCACTTCCCTTACCTCATCAATCACTCCTTTGAGTTGTTCTACTTGCCTGTCTACTCCTTCCTCTTCCAAACTCCCTATCTCCTCGTTTTCTATTTTTTCTCTAAATTCTCTCAAATTTTCCTCCTCCCAACTGCCCATATTCAATTTCATTTCCCTTTTTCCTTTCCTCTTCCCCCTACCGCACTTTGGGCCACCACATCTCATTTTTGCGATCACCGGAAAGTGTTCGGAGCCTATCACGTTGTCCACTTCCATTCCAACCATCAGCTTTCTCATTCTTTCTTCTGACAGAATGCAATCTATTACGGTGTCCCCTAAACCCGCGTACATATATTTCCCTTCTTCATCACCCCTGGTATTGTCGTTACAAATTAACCATCCCGCCTCTCCCAACAAGTCCAGTAGTCTCCTACCCTCCCGATCCGTTTCCTTTCGTTTCGAGTTTCTTATGAACAATTTTTTTCTCTATCTTATACCTGTCTCCCTTGTTCCCCGATCCCTGCCTTCAAGTCCCCCCCCCCCCCCCCCTATTAGGTACCAATCTCTCCTCTTTTTCCTCTGTCCATTTCCTTATTGTTCTCCATCCTCCCTATTCTCCTCTTCTCCTGTAAACGCATAGTACATCCACAATAACTTTCCCTAATTTTATTCTTCTAACCATTGTTACGTCCTTTTCTTCTATATACTCTCCCCTTTCTTCCTCTACCACCAGTTCCTTTCTTACCCCTGACACCATGCCACCCATTACTCTCCCTTTTATGTGCTCCTTTATCGCTGCTTATATATTGCACTCATATCTTTTCGGTAATATTCTTTTCATGCCTTTCCATTCCTTCTCATCCACCCACGTCTCACTCATCATTATCACATACCACTTCTGCAATTCTCCCCTCTCTAGGTAAAGGTAAAAGTCACTATCTAGTCTTTTAACATGACATTTTGAAAGATTTAATAGCGAAATTGTCCTGAAATTTTTGATATTTGAATTAGAAACTACAACATTCTGAAATTCGAAACCTTCAAAAAATAAGATATTTAAAACCAAAAATTTTCGAATTTAAGCTTTTGAAGCAAAAAAACTTTATTTTCAAGGCCTGAAAGAATAAACTCTTTTAGAATTGCACATTCAAACTATAATTTTGAATTGAAATTATAGAAATTTTAAAGACGGTAAATATATTATTAATAACTATCATATCATGTAGTATCAAGTGACATTCAAAGTGATTGGATAAATTTTTTTACTAATAAATGTGATTTCTGTCAAAAAAATCACTGCTATTTCCACCGTTCAAAATTGCAGAATTTTAAATATTGTCCGAAATTCTGTGAACCTTTAAAATTTAATTATTCTAAAAACTTTGAAACAATTCCAAATTACGTTCAAAAATTGAAGAATTCTTAAATTAGGATCTCGAAACAAATCGTCCGGAAGAGGGGTTTATATACGCGGAGCGCCTACTCTACTGCAGCCAGAACAAACCGGCAACAGAGAAAGAGAGCCGACACTGAGACCAACCGTGGGTAGGCATCGAATAGAGAAAGGGCGATGCTTTAGGACCAGGAGACACATCAACATCCAGGTTTCTCTTTAGGCTGAAGATCTGGCTGAACTGCATGACGAGCTTCGTGGTGATTTTTCCGAAGAGTCCAATCTCTGGACCATCAATTGTAGTGTGTATGATGCAGCGAGAACTTTGGCCGATGCAAACTGTAAAACGAACCAAAGGCTGATCATAAGACCAAAAGACGAATGATCAACTTAGCACAAAGATAGGCTGGACAAGACAGTACGCGCCCCGCATTCAGTGTGTAATTGACTACATAACATCTGGCAAGAAGTTCACTGCCAGAGTCCAACAGTTCGGAGCAAATGGAAAAGTGGGCTAGAGAAAATGAAGAGTTTTTCTCTGACACATCTCGACTCTTCCGAGACCCTCCAGTTACTGTCGACCACACGGACAAACCAAAGGAGGTCGAGGAATTTTGGAGAGAAGTCTATGAAGTCCAGCATCCACTGAAAGAAAACACATGGAACCGAAGAGGTGAAAAAAGTTTTAAGATGCATGAAGAACTATTCCGCTCCGGGACCAGATGGTATCAAGAGCTTCTGGCGGGAGAAGATTCCTTCAACCCACCAGTATCTAGCCCGCATTTTCACCTCGTATATGAAGTCGGAAGAGCCTGTTGCGGAGTAGTTGGTGGACGGACGCACAGTGCTCCTCCCGAAGATGGGCAACTTGTCTGACCTTAATAATTACAACAGGCCCATAACTTGTCTGAACACGCTGTATATGATCTTCACAGCTATCCTAAGTGATAGGACTGTTCGAACAATTGGACATGTTTGGCGAGAGATGTACGAACAACGCGGCTCAAAGAAAGGTGGAACAGGATATCGGGAAAATCTGCTCATCGATAGATGTATCTGCAAAGACGCAGCATCCTACCAGCGCTGCCTATCGATGGCCTGGATTGACTACAGGAAACTTTCGATTCAAGCTCCCATAGGCTCGCGGTGATTATTGTAGCCACATAGGTACCCAGGAGAATTGCGTAGTGCGAGGGATAGTGGCAGAAGTGTGATGGAAAAGAGGAGAAGCCTCATGGTATCGCCCTGAAAGACGCCCCTCTGGAAGATGACGCTGTTCCCTATCACAAGATAATTTCCAGATGAGACAGTGAATCTAGTTTTCCAAAGTGGCATCAGTCTCTCAATGCATCTCACTATGTGTGCATGAAACTTTAAGCTTTCCAACAGACAGATGATAAGTCTATGGGAGGTTGAATCGAAAACTTTTCGGTAGTCAATACAGGCCATCGACAGGCAGCACTGGTGGAATGCTATATCATTGCAGACGCACATCTCTCCCCACACAGTCCAATTATCCGAACAATCCTGTAGTTCAGGATAGCTGTAAAGATATTATGCAGCGTGTTCAAGCAAGTTATTGGCCTGTAGTTCCCTGGGTTGGACAAGTCGCTTTTCTTCGGTAGGAGTACTTTAAATATGAGATGAAAATGCGGACCAGATGTTGGTGTATACAAATAAACTTCTTCCGCCAGAAGTTCTTGACACCATCTGGGCCTGAAGCGAAAAAGTTCTTCGTGCCGCTAAGTGCTTTTTTCATCTTTTCGGCAGTGATTGATGGACATTCCTCCTCAGATGTTATGAGGTTATCGCAAAGCGATTGGTCAACGAAAAACTGTTGATTCTCACCCACCCACCCCTTCCTCATCTGTATTCTCCTTTTTACGTCAGATAACACCCATATTTTATCAACAATGTGCTGTTTGATTGTCAGCAGTTTTGACTTGCTCAATGTGCGATGGTAGAGCCTCAGCTTGTGGGTAAACTTTCGGACCCTTTCCGTAAACGGCCTACCAGATTTTATGTAGTCAATCGCACACTGAACACGAAACACATTCTGCTTTGCCCAGTCAATATTCTTGACGTTGTCGCAAAACTCCTTGAAGCGGATGATATCGTCAGTATCTTTTTTCAACATTAGCGTTTTCGGGATCTTGTATGCCTCTCACCAAAAAGTCTACCTCCTTGGGCTTGGGTGGATTTTTTAAAGAAACAGGGAGATCGCTGAAGAGGCGCGATGGGTCAGCGAGAAACTGTTGATTCTCCCTGATCCATCTCTCCCTCTTCTGTATTCTCCTCCTTTCGTCAGATAACAGCCGTATTTTGTCAACAATATGCTGCTTGATTGTCAGCAGCTTTGACTTGTTTAGTGTGTGATACAAGATCCTTAGTTCTTGGGCGAACTTTGGAACCCTTTCCGTGAACGGTCTACCAGATGTTATGTAGTCAATCACACACTGAACACGGGACGCATTCTGTCTTGCCGATCCAATCTTCTTGTTCAGTTGATGCAAGCGTCTTTTGGTCTATTGATCAATGGTCGGTTTTAGCCTTCTTTTTGAATCAGCAAAAGCTCTCGCCGCACCACAAACTGAACAATTAATGGTCCCGGGGTCGGACTTCTTCGAGATACCCTCACGAAGGTAGGCATCCATTTCAGTCAAATCTTGGGACTTGGATGAAACCTGGATATTAATGTTCCTCCTTATCCCGAAATCGCTATTATCTCTCAGGGGGGTGCCTGCTTTCCGCAATTGGTCTTAATTTCGCTTTCACCGCTTCTTCTGCGTCTTTTTCATGCAGCGGTTAGGAAAACGCTCTGTGTTCACATCCAGCTTGCAAGAGGTAGGCAGCTGCATTTCGCAAAGACTGTTGCAAACCGTGCTGGAGCTCTGGGTGTATCTAGCACCGCAGAGTGTGCATGCGTGCCATAAAGCCGCTGCGAACAGGGATAATGATGCCATCGTAGCAGTCCAGCAAGTCGAACCTGAGTCGATCCGTCCACTCAATATTGTGAGCCAATAGCCGGTCCGCCGTCGTGCTTCCATCCAAATTATGTTTAGCCCCTCGAAATCTAGGACGATCGGCACTGTTCGTCGCCCTATTGTCGGGTGCTCTCCGCGTTCGATCGTTTTGAACGGGTATCTCAGAGTCACCGTTGTAAGACACCTCACCCAGGTGTCATTCATCTTCAGCACGGTTCCTACGCCTCAACTTGGGTTTTTTTTTCTTCGAGTTCATCCCTGAACAATTGTCCCCGACTGCTTATTAGTTATTGTAACCGTATTTAGCAGAAACCCTTTGCACGGGGACGATGCATGCATGCGTGTGTTAATCGAACCATGATACATTGAAACTTTCGGATCCCGGAGGGTGCAAAACGTTTATAAGATGCATTTCTCGCGAAACCTAACAAAACTCAACTGACAAGAAGGCATAAGTGACCATGTTAGCCAATTGTCATTTTCCAGTTCATTGAGTGATGTCATTCTAACTAAGCCAGTATTAGAATGGCATACTCTTGTTGACCTGCTCTGGAAAAAATGCACCCAGTGCACATTATTCATCAAGTTCCAAACTTTGATTACAAGGCAGAAACCTGGAAAAATTTTATTACGATGAAAACTGTTCAAATGAGATAGACATATTTTTTTATTTTATGTCGAAAACCAGGTTTTTTTATCTCAGACATTCAATCAATTCAAATGAGCTACTCTTGGATAGTTTCACGTACAAGCATATTTCTTAAACTTTGAAATATTGTGAAGATTTTTAAACTGAAAACCAATAAGTGAGATCGAAGATTTATGAGGGAAAAAAGAGAAAGGAAAAAATATCTCACTAAACTTGCAGATTCAAGACTAGCGAAGTTATCAAAGAAAAAAATAAACAAATTTCCAAAATTATGACCCTGAAAGTCAGGGCTCACCAGAAGTTAGCAACTAGCTCACTTAGCTGACAGTGGCAACCATACAGACTAGGTCAACCCTAGTGCTTATACTTCCCTCTACCTACCGACTGACCGTAATGACCCTATCCCTTTGTACAATTTGTTGGAATGCGGGGAACCGAAGTAAAAAATATCAATAACTTTCTGGCAGTCACGCACTTCTGGAAAGTGGTGAGCCTTGTTGGTGTACCCCCTCCTTAAATTTCCGATTCCACATTCAGGCTTCGAGCTCGAAATTTCTCATTTTATTTCGAAGCAAATTTTGAAAAAATTACAAAATTTTTATTTGTAAATGAAAAGTGTCGTGACAAAACCATGTAAGTACATCGGAAGAAATTTTTCATGAGAGAAAAAACCTTCCAAAAAATCGAATTCTCAAAAAAGAACAAAAATGAGAAAGGAAATTCGAGATTTGATGGGGCTCTAGAGATCTTAATAAACAAAATTTTGAAAAAGTTAAAATTTTTCAAGATACAGATCGTGAAAAATCGACTGCTGTGAAAACCGTGTCAGTATGGGAGCGGAGTAGGAGAGGGAAAGTATAGAAAGGGGAAGTTTGAACAACTTAAACAAGTTTTTTTTTTGAGGAAAATAATTTCAAAAAATAATTTGAAAATTTAAAAAAATTTAATTTTTGTTTAAACAATTTTTTTAGACAAATTTTGTTTCGAAACATTTTTTTTGAAATTTTTCTTGCAGAAATTTTTCCCCAAAGTTAAAAAAAAACTTTGGTGTCTCTATAAGGCCCAGGCACATTTTCTTGGTCTTCTAAATTCATTTTTCACTTCAAATTTTACTTGCGAGATGGAAAACAACACCGACAACACATGAACGAAGGCTGAATTGGGCTGAATACATTGAAGACGAATGCAAACGAATATCGCGTACGGTGCACCCATGGGACATACATGGTTATGGAAAAGCATGAGTTTTAAAAACCCACTTCCGTTTGGAATTTGGATGTATCCTTTCACTGCAACGTCCGGTAGAATTGTAGAGAATTTTCAAACCAATAAAACGTGTTTTCAAAAAATGGCACTTACATGGTTATGCCGTGACACCCTTCAAATATCGATTATTTTGACATTTCAGAAACGAACACTGCCTTAAATAACTACTACTGTACAGCCGAAAGATCGGTTGAACTACTATGTACGATCATGTGCAGTAGCACTCTACTGTGCTTCTTAAATGTCGTAGAACTCTTTTGTACAGTCCCAAGATAACTTAATATCTTTAATACCTCCCCATAAATCTGTCCCTTTTCGTCTCTCAAATCGCATTATTTGGTAAATTCCTCAAATATAATTCAATTACAAATTTGTCAAATTACTGTGCAGGTGTGCCATTTCGAGTTTATCAATTGCTTCTCAGGTTTTAGAAGTGCAATCTGAAGGAGAAAATCGGCTAGTAGCAACTTAACGCTTCTGTTCCTGTACCGACATCTGGGACCGCATGAGTGTACCTCTAGAAAGTAGAAAATAGTACCAAGAACAAATAAGTGCCAACGGGGGCCCTTGCGGAGCAATCCCTGGCCACCTCGACAATCATCAAGAACAGCAAAGGGCTATATTGCAAAAAAAGACAGCTTGTGCACTGTTATTTTGAATAAAAAAGTTTTAGGCTTAACACATAAACCAGGGCGGGCGACTTGCGGAATTTGTAAAAAATTGTTGTCTAATCAGTAAAAAAAAACATTGTATTTTGAAGACATGCAAAAAAATAGTGGAAAGCGTTAATCAGACTCAAATTTTTCCGGGTTTTACATGACATGCACATTCACATGCTACTAAAGTAGAATACTCGTAAATGAGGTAAATATTAGGTGTACAAATAAGTTCTACCCATTTTAGGCAACTTTTTTTTTATTTGTAAAAATCTAAGAAAATGCAAGTATTAATTAATATAGTGGCCACTGGCTTCTACTACTATTCGCGAACGCTCAGGCAATTGATGGATTACATGGCGAGAGAAAGCTTGATCTTTTGACGCTATAAAGTTATCCACCATTTTTCGCACTTCAGCTTCAATTTTAATTTGGTGCTCAGCTAAGCTGTTTTGTAACGAACGAAAAAGGTGGTAATCGGACGGGGCAATGTGTGGAGAGTAATTCGGATACGACAGAATTTCTCATTTTAATTCTTCTATGGTTTGGCGGACCACGGAACTTCTATGTGGCCTAGCGTTGCCGTGCTGTACTGGTCTTCGTCCATGATCAGAATATGATCTCTTTTCTTGGATTTCTTTTCGCAAAACGGTTCAGTTGAAAAGAATAACGTTCGCCAGTGTTACTCTTTTTAGTTCAACCGTTTGGCTAGAAAAATCCAAAAAAAGAGATGATATTCTGGGCATGGCCGAAAACCAGTACAGCACGACGACGCTAGGCCACATAGTCGACTGTCCCGAAGAATAAGTCACTAACAAAGTTTTCCGAAAACAAAGCGTATTAAGTAAATGTTTATTCTCTAGAATGTTGTAACACGGTCTTGTAATCTTAGACTGTTTTATCGACATGCGTCGCGCTAGAGTGCCGGTGAATTTAGTGATGCATACACGAGGTCCTACGCCAAGGGAAGTAGGGCGAATATATGAGTAATAATATAAAAAATATTAGATAATTTACAAAGATAACCAATAAGCCGTGTGAAGATTAATTTCCCTGAATGAATTAGTGTGTATCACGTGTCGAGAATATCTGTTATGATTGTTCTTTACGCTGTTCAGTGAATCACTCTGCCTTTGATCTTTAATTGCCTTGTCATAATTTATCATTAAAAATAATAAAAGTGTAATATTTTCAGCGAAGCAACGGATATTTACGAAAAATATAATATCTTTCTTTCTTCCTTAAAAAAATGCAAGAAAAGGTGCTTTATGTATGAAAATTTCAAATTTAAATACCAGATGATGCAGTCACGAATTTCAGTTTTCTAAAAGCATCACAGAAAAAACAGAAGATGAACTTTACATCGATTTCCGACGAAAGATTCTTTGCAACAAAAATTAACTTCACAGGATAAACTTTACACAAATATCGGTTGAACTTTCTTTTGTTTTTCCATGACAAACACATGTATTTTGAAAGACGCGAAGTTGGCTGAACAAAACTTTATCGCTCTAAAAAATTTCCTGCAACAAATTTTATTCTTAGTTTTTTCTGTGATATCAGTTTCCTTTAAAATAATTAATTAAAGCAATGTCTAGTGAGAGTCGCATTTTTTAGAACTTTCATCCCAAAATTCCATCTTTTTATTTTACGAAACAAAAATGAGATTTTAATATTTTTTCGCAACATACCGATACTCATATTTTAAATAAAAATGTGGCTCCATAGCTAAAAAAAAATTTATTTCAATACTTTTTGCGTAAATTCAAAAGTTTTAATGTTCAAGTTTATTCAGTTTTAGAATTACAACTTTTTGTTTTGCTCTGTAGCCAAGCGTTGACAAAAAGGGAGTATCACTATATAAAAAAATATTTAAACCTAAAAGTAATGTGAAAAGATTTGTTTTTGAGGTTAGAACCCTGGTACAACAACCTTAATGTTATAACAAACAAATTTCGTAATTAATTTTTGTTCATTACCAATTTTAACTTAATCAGACTTACTCCTCTTGAGTCTAGATTAAAAGTTTTCAAAATAATATGCTTGAGTGATCAAGCGATTTCTTTCTTTCATTATAGTAATTCTAAGTCGTATGAAAATAATAATCCCGAATCTTTTAACAATATATCTGAAACATATTTTTCTGTTTAAAAATCTTGTAAGTTTTAGAGAAGTTAAATAATTTTTCAGTTCCTGTGTGGGATGTTGCTGCAAAGGAGCTCACAGTACGGAAACCAGGAAAAAGAAAGCTGACGTTTGACGCAGAAGGTATCTACATAAATTTTCTAAAGGCATATGAAGGGTCGTCGGGCAAACGGGCGTATGTCCCAAAATGCGAATTTTACAAAAGTCACACAAATGTATCTAACTTTAACGCATTGAATTTGTTTTTAAACAAAAAAGTACTTTTGAGTTATTACTTAGCTCTATTGAACCATAAAAGGAACATCCTCAAAGAAGCAAACCATCTCCGAGAAATCTGTTGCGAAAGGAGCGGCACGTCCCAAAAAACGCCGATTTTGACTGAGAAAGATTTGCAACAAGTAATTACTTTTTGGTTTTAAATTACCAAACATGGATTTTGACCCACTTCTAAATGGAACTGGACCATAAACTTTTACAGGGACATCAGTTAGGTCAAAACAATTACTTTAAGCCAATAAAACCAATTTCTTAAATTTGGCACTTACGCCCGTTTTCCCGGAGACCCTTCATGTCAAACATTATAAGCCGGATTTATTTGCTAAATATTTTTCTTTTTTTAAGGCTTAAACGAGATTGAGGACACCGAGACAGATAATGAGGAACTTGCTCAACCTTTGATTTCGCCTCGAATTTCGATGATAAATTCACTTTCCCAACTGAATTTTTCAATATTCCACAGGGTGCACAAGAATTGCATATTGTGTCTAATGTCGACTTCACAGAAAGGTCAGCAATGCTCGTAAAATGTGCTTATTGTAGCCAGTAAATTTCCGTGTTCATAATACATTTTGAATAAAACTCGAAATTTTCTCTTACAGAAGCATCACTCATTCTGCAGAGAGGCGACAGGAACGAACTGTACCTCGGAAAAGAAAAGTTTCAAGAAAAACGCCGCAGGAAGCCCCTGTGCGAAAGCGTCGTAAGCAACCGGAAAAGTGGCTGGACAACACAGCTAAAGTTGCCAAAAACAAAGGACACGCATACGTCAATCGCTCAAAGAAGCTTGTCTGTGAGAAAAAAATCGGCCTGGGTTGCTCATCTGATTGTCAGCAGTAGTGTCAAAATCGCATAACGCAGGAAGAAAGACAAAAAGTTTTTGATCATTTCTGGAATTTGGGAGACCAAACACGAAAGTGGAATTTCATCATCAGACACATTAATGTAACGAATGTTAAGTGTTCCACAACTCACTGGAACAGCAGGCGACAGAAAAGTCGAAAGTACTTCTTCAAAGTAAATGACGTGTCTGTTTTTGTTTGTAAACATATGTTTTTAGAAACACTAGGTATTAATGACGGATGGGTTCGAACAGCGCTTAAAAAGCTAAACTCAGAAGGATTGATATCTCTTGATAAGAGGGGAAAGCATTCCAAACCCTCCAAAGGAGTTCAAGAAAAAGCGGCTAAAATGAGGACTGCTGTGAGGGAACATATTGGTATGTTTAACCGAGTTCCATCTCACTACAATAGACAAAATAGCCAACGCGAGTATCTTCGAGATGGACTATCTGTTTCAAAAATGTACAATCTCTATGTAGAATGGTGGCAATTTAAGGAAAAAACAGAAGAAGAAAAGGCTATCCCACTCGCAACGGAACGTCAGTATCGTGACATTTTCAACACAGATTTCAATATTGGTTTTCACAAACATAAGAAAGATCAATGCGACGTTTGCGTCACCTGGGATAAAGCCACAGAAATCGAAAAAGAAAGGCTGAGGGAAAGTTTCGAACAGCATGTAAAAAACAAAACCCTCGCTCGATCTTATAAAGAAAACGACAAACTGGAAGCAAAAACGAATGCAAACATGTGTATGGCGTGCTTTGATTTGCAAAAAATCCTGAATGTTCCTCAAGGCCAGAGTTCGGCATTTTTCTATAAGAGAGCCCTTTCAGTCTACAATTTTACAATCTTCGATTGCGCTCGCTATAACGGATTTTGCTATGTATGGAACGAAACGATTGCAAAAAAAGGATCTACTGAGGTGGGCAGTTGCTTATTGCTTTTCATTGAGCACATGAATAAAATGGGAATTCATTAATTTATATTTTACTCTGACAACTGTGGATCTCAAAATCGAAACAGATTCGTGTTCGGAACTTATTTGTACGCTGCAGTCCAATTTGATGTGAAAATTATTCACCGCTTTCTGGAAAATGGGGGACACCCAAAACGAAGGCGATTCAGTTCATGCTACGATTGAACGCAATAGTTGCCGACAAGACATTTATTCTCAGGAAGAATGGTGCCATATAATTCGAAATGCTAGAACTGGAAAGCACCCTTACGTAGTAACAGAATTAACGCAAGGACAGGTTCTTGATGTTAAAGCTACGATAAAGGGACAAAATTGGTTAAAGGATGATCAAGGAAAAAAGATTTCATGGTCTAAAGTTCGTGAGCTCACCGTTAACTCCAAAAATCCTTCAGTGGTAAAGTTTAGATACGATTTTGAGGAAAATCAACGCTCGATGTACGTGAACACGCCTGGACAGAAAGTTAATCTAAAAACCTTAAAATTGCAGAAAGCATATAATTTCTGCATCCCCGTGCCTGCAGCAAAAGTCAACGACTTGTTAGCATTGTGTCGATGTGGAACTATCCCGTCCAAATATCATACCTTCTATCATTCATTGGTACCGAATGATAAAGACGAAGAGGGGATCGAAAACGGCGAAAATGCAGAAGACTATGAGAGAGA
>CAKNYM010046395.1:16605-35385 GCA_932195095.1 Andricus curvator | reverse complement strand
TATTTTTTACGTTTAATTGCCATCATATCTATCCAAAAATCCTTTTTTTTTTAATCGTGTCATAGAATTATTTGATTCTTTAACGAGATTAATACTATGAGAATGGATCTTATAAAATTTAAGCATCATCAAACTGTTTTGATGTATAAAAGTGTTGGTATTATTTCAGTTTTCAGCTTGATAAAAGTTGTGAAGATATTCTATTGTAAAACTCAAGTTGACATGTTTTGTTTATAAAATTGGTGTTCTACTATATTCATTTCAAGGTTTATGATTTAGTTTATAAAAGTAGTCTTCAATAAGCCTACTTGTAAGTAAATACCAAAGCCATTTTAATTTAATGGACATTTTTGTTTGTACTCGTAGGATATGAATTATATGAATAATATATAGTGTTCTTTTTCTCCAATTTACTTTTTTTTAAGAGCCTCTCTCTCTTTCGTGATTCTTAATTTATTTGTATCTTTGCAAATAGAATGCATTACAGCTTCATTGAGTGATAAGCGAAATACGGTTCGATTGAAACGACTTCAGCCCAAAAGTGGCATCTCCAAGAATATTCACTGATGCCGTTTTTCACAAAATCAATTTTGAACTTATAAAAATGGCAATTTCCCGTTTTTGTCGCAAACGAAGCGAGATGGCAAAAAAAGTCCAGAAAGCAAACTTGTTCCTCCGACAACTTGCTATGAAAAGACCGCATGAATATTTTTTGAACTCCTTATAAAAAACTTTATTTTTCGATTTTAAGAAGTACAAATTATTTGATAATTCAAGGATAGTTCTTTAACCTTAAAAATTTTAATGTTTATTTCTGTCTATTTTTAGAAAGAAAAAACTATCCTACAATTATTTAAATCATATCTTACATATTCTAATCTTTTACGTCGAATAAATCTGTAAAACCCGCCATTTTGATCTCTTAAAATAGAAAAATCAAGTTTTTCAAATAAAGAAAGTGAGTTTAAAGAATAGTAAGGGTGTGTTTTTGTAGAAATTTTTCCACTGAACAATTTTGCTGTTTTGAAATTTTAATATCTCGTTTTCATGAAAAACTGGGAACAATGATTGACCAAAATTAAAAATTAAATTTTTCAAAAACGTCCTGGGTAAAGATTTTGTCTCTCATCGAAAGATAGTTGTAAGATATCCCATAAACAAATAAATCAAGAAAAACACTGTTGGTGTTCGCATCTTTATGGGTTGAAGTAATTTCAACCGAACCATGCAGAGTAATAATTTTTACGGATATGAAAATAATCTGCTGTCAAACTACAAGTTTGACAACAAGATAGACTGATAAAAACTAAAGAAGATTAGAAAACTACCTGCTTTGAAAATTTGTATTTTGTGGGTTACGAAAACAAGAAAAAAATGACAATATTAACAATTATGTACATTATTTATAACCTTGAGAAATGTATTTTGTTATTCCAGTCAAACTAAAAAAATTAAGATTATCTGCAAAATGACGGTATGTATCTTGCAATTTTAATCAGTGAAATATTTGTTTCTCAGGTACATGATAATCTACTAATTAAGGGTATAATATACAACTTATACAGGTATTAGTAAATTAACAAAATAAAAGTATTCTAATTTTTGTTTAATAAATGAATTTCTCAACAGGAAATGCAAAGCAAATTAAAAAAATACTTCAAGAAAGAAGGAATGAAGTGAAGGCTATTTAAAATATATTATCAGAGTGTATAAGGGTTGAACAATTTATCTCAACAATACTTTTTTGCAAGGAATTCAATGTATTTAAACGAACACAAAATAAATACAATATCGGGGAAAAAACATTCAAATTTTCTTTTCCAGCCAGTTTGAATGGAATTTTTTTTCTCGTAGCTTAAAATTTTTAAACCTAAAACTTTATTCGAATATTTAAAAATGTATAAACTTTTAAATCGTTGCGTTTATTTCATGGAAATACAGTTATATGTTTAAAATAATTATCCGACATAAAATGAAGGTTTTTGCTTATTTCACGTTCTGTATAGCACCAATAATTTTTTTTAAATACAATAAAATGAGTAAATTTACATTTTGTGGCTTTAAAATTTGTATTGAATATAAAAATGTATTATCCTCAAAATATATTCGCATGAGTTTAAACTCCGTTGTTTAAAAAAATATTTTAAAGAAACAGTATCAAATATTTTAATTTACTTAAAAGTTAGAACATCATTGTTTTTCAGTATTAACTATATGGCATGCACGATATACATATTTTTCAAAATTGTAAATCTTTTAGAATAAAATTGAAAATTGGTTACATTTTGATTTCGTTTTGTATTTTATTTTTATTAAATTCATAGGAAAAATTACTATAGAGAATAATTTTTTAACCACAAAATGTCAATACATTGGAGAGCAAAATGCTCATTTCATCAATTTTATCTTCAAAATTACCCTAACCTAAAATCTATCCTCGTCAATATGCCGACGATGTGGATCAATGATTCGACAAGAATCTTTGCAGCCTTTGTACTACCAACTTTCAGATTATTAAGCATTAAGCGCAAGTTCCATCACTATAGCGTAAATCATGTCGATAAAACAGTCTAAGATTACAAGATCGCGTTACAACATTCTAGAGGAGAAACATTTACTTAATACGCTTTATTTTCGGAAAACTCTGTTAGTGACTTATTCTTCGGGACAGTCGATAGAAGTTCCGTTGTCCGCCGAACCATAGAAGAATTACAATTGGAAATTCTGCAACATCCGGCTTACTCTCCAGACATTGCCCCTTCCAATTACCACCTTTTTCGCTGGTTACAAAACAGCTTAACTGAGCACCAAATTAAAATTGAAGCTGAAGTGCGAAAAATGGCGGGTGACTTTATAGCGTCGAAAGATCAAGCCTTCTTTCGCCATGGAACTCGTCAATTGCCTGAGCGTTCGGGAACAGTAGTAGAAGCCAGTGGCCACTATATTAATTAATACTTGCATTTTGTTAGATTTTTATAAATAAAATAAAAGTTGCCTAAAACGGGTAGAACTTATTTGTACACCTAATAATTATATTCAATGATAGAAGTATATAATTACCTAAATATTTTTTGCCCAAAATTAATTCCGGAGCAGCATAGGTAGGCGATCCACACGATGTGTACAAATGATTTTGCATTCCGCCTTTTGGTTTGGCACATAAGCCAAAGTCTATCAGTTTTAAATTTTGATCTCTGTCCAGCAATACGTTTTCCTGATTGAAATGTGCATACAAATAAATATCGTATCTATATATAGGGAGAAAACTTTTAACAAGTCCGTTTAAAAATTCTTGAAAATTCATGCAATTTTCAGTTACAAAAGTAATTGAAATTTCAGCTACTGATACAATAGATAGTAAGATTTGAGCGCCACTTTACACGCATTCAATATTCGGGTTCTAACATATTGTTAAGAAAAATCATTCACCTAGAAAGCCAAAAAACTTGTTCAAACTTAAACCCAAGGTGAGTGACTCTGAATGACACTAACAGTTTACTTCAAATAATGGTAAAATTGGAAACTAAAATAAACATACTTGACATTATCGTGTTTGAATTTCAATACATACTGAACTTGCAATTTCAACTACGATATGGGAAAAAAATTCCATTACATTTGACTGTAAATGAACATTCCGTCTGATTTTACTAACAGCGATGTAATAATGCTTCAAAACTTACTGGTTTCAAATCTCGATGTGCATATCCCAGGCTATGTAGGTAAGCTACAGCGGATACTATCTGTCTAAAAAACTTACGCGACTCAGTTTCACTAAGCCTATTTTTCTCAACTGCAATTAAAAAGAAAGGATGTTAATAATTGAGCCACTGGATTATAGAACGTGGTTTTAGGCCAATTACTGCCTGTCCTAACTTTGGAATAGGAAGAAAAAAAATTCCTTCAGTTTGTGCAACGACGTTAATTGTCAAAATAAGGAAAATACAGTTATTCCTAATTATTTTAAGGTCGAAATTTTTGTATAGTCAGGATGCATGGCAAAAGTTGTATACTGCATCTGTATGTGAAACTTTGCAGTATAAACCCAATACAAAATTATCTGATGTTCTCGCACTAATGTTAAAGTAATGAATATTGATAAAAAGAACGAAAAGTGGAACGTTTCTTGTTCCTATGAGGCAAAATACGTTTTTACCAGGCTTACATCTTTAGTTTAGACCCCATCCAAAAATATCGTATGTTCTTGTAAAAACGACAAAAAGTATAATTTTACGTTATTTTTTAATGTCCTTTTGGCGATTTTATAATTTTTTTTTTACCTCTGTGAGTACTTTATAATGAATGAAATATTTATTTGAACTATAATAATGTAAGGCAAGCCTCTTTAGCTAGGGGAAATTCGGCCGTAAATACTCCGAAGCCACATGTCTAGTTTCCACCACTACGCCTCCTCTCTCAGCTGTAAGAATGAGAGGCAAGTTTTCCATGCTGAGTGAGGAGGCGTAGTGGTGGAAACGAGACATCCGGCTTCGAGGTAAATACGACCAAATTTCCCCTCGCTGAAGACCCCTGATGTAAGAAAACCTGAAAGCCAACTTACTCTTTGCATAAAGGCGACTTACAATACAAATTGTGATTTAGTTTCAAAAGTTGGTAAAATTGTTCGATTTGGGAAACATGTTCTGATAACCTCGTATCTTGCGCCGGAAGTAAGTACCTGATTAGATGCTGCCGTCACCTCTTTTAAACAACTTTTAACAGCTTGGGTATGGCACGGGAGGTTGAAAATGTGTTGAAATCGAGGGTAATCAACATTTTCCTTCGTAAATGAGCCTAATTCGTCTTGCAACATCGATCTTTTTGAAGAGGGTTCGTTTATGACACAAACGGTCCATTCTATGAGATCTTCTTAGTCTCTAGCATGAAAATTTTAGGGTGGTGATCTCGAACTTTCTTAATTTTTTTCTCCCTTTTCTCCTCTCTTTCCTTGCCATGTTCCTTCTAATTTTTGGCTTAAAACTTAATTTTTACTGTTTAAAATTTTTTTTAAATAAAAAATAAATAAATTTTATTGCTAAGATCTATATTAATATAATTTATCTATGTTTTAATTTTTTTCGATATCTTAGAATATTAAAGAAAAGGCCTTCACTACATTAATATAATTTATCTATATTGCCTTCTTGAAAGAATACAAAATACAGCCAACTTTCTGATATCTTGCCTTTCATCATAGATCCTGGAAAGAAGCAAATTCTCTGGATGAGCGAACAATCCATTATTTTGGATAACTTTGTCTACGGTCTCACAGAGGTCATTTTCCAGATGTCGTATCTAACGAATGGTTTTCCACACGTGTTTTGGGGCATATTTGTTTGTCGCTTGACACTTGATTTCAAACCACATGCGTGCGTGAACATTTATTATGAGTTTAATAAGGACCCGCAACTAAAACTATGAATTTCTCATCTCTACGTAAGTCCTAAGCAGCCTATTCACCAGTGTCAGCCACATAGCATGTACACTGCAGTCCCGCTTTACCAGCCGTGTCGGGGGTACCCTCAATGACCTCGCTGGTCAATCGGGACTCTTTAAACCGTAAGCAATCAGGGTCGTATGAACAATTCCTGTTGGATTTTTGACAAAAAAAAATATTTTCTTTGTATTTTTGCCATTTTGGTTTTATAATATCCTAATGAACGTGAAAATGTTTGTGCTCGAAAATCCAAATTCATCAAAGTACTGAGTTATGAGTATGTACGTACATATAACAGGGTGGCCATTTTAATCGAAGAAAACAATTTCCGGTCATTTCCCGATTTTTTCTCGGTTTGCAAACATTTTTCACGGTTAATAAAATTAAAAAATTCGAACCCTGAAGCTAAACATTTTTTCACTTGAAGGAATAAAAAATAAACTACAAATTAAAGCACTCAAAGCGGAAATCTTGAATTTTGAACTTTTTAAATTGAAGTTTAAGTTTTTGATTTCAAAAATTTTGTATTCGAATTATCAATAATTTACACGTATAAAATAGAAGGTTCGAACACTTTTCAATTAAACAATTTCAAATGAAATGCAGATAAACTGCAAAATTCAGAATTTCTAACTTTTATAAATTATAGAGTTCAAAGATTCAGATTAAATTCCAAAAATACAAATCCACGGTATCATTTTCAATGCTCTAAATTAAAGAATCAATCAATGAACTTTAAAATTTTCAAAATTATATTTTTTAACTGAACTCATCGTAAATTAGAAGTTAAATTCTTTTCATTTCAAATAGTTAAAACATCCTTCAAAAGCTTCAAAAGTTTATTTTCAAATCTTGAGAAATCCGGAAGTTGTTTTAAATTTTTTCAAATTATTTTTGAATTTTTTTCAGAACATCTACATATTTTAATAAATAATAAATGTTAAATGATAAATGTTTTTTATCAAAAATTTTCAACTTCAAACGCTTTTAATTTTTAATTGTTCAAGTCATCAAGACTGCATTTTAAACCGCCGAGGGTACTGCCTGCTTTTTTTATACACCCCTGCGTTGTTGCGGAGTTGCTCCGCTGACCACACAGCGCCTCTCTATCGACCCCTTGCACTACCTTGTCTGGTCTATCGGGAACGGGTAAAGCGGGACTGCAGTGTAATAATTTACCGAGATTTCTTCTGCCAAGCTGTGGATAACATTTTCCTGAGTTTTCAACTTTCCACATATCTAACGAATACTTCTTATCTGAACTTAAATCAGTGATGTCAACTATTACGGAATTTTAATAATCAGTTTTGTCAAAAGCGACGACTGGAAGCTCTTGACAAGTCGGTAAGATTTTATCCATTGGACCCGAGTATTCATTAGGTCCAGATGTTGCACCGCCAAGTACGTCAAAGAGATGATGAAAATGCAGCTTATTGTCATGTAGTTGACAGACGATCCACTGCAACGGTTTCTTCAAAGCCAACTCTAATCGTCGTATAATCCATGAATGTTTTCCAGTGTTCACGGAACACCCATCCCAAGGGACACCCATCACATCCAACACAATCCAGATTTGTGAGATCAATATTCTTCTCAGAAAAAAATGCCAACATATTCAGAACAGTTTGAGCAGCTGTGGAAGATGAGGTCAAGGGCCCTAACTACAAGCTTCCGGGTTCATGAAGAAGACTGGAATGCTCCTGTCGTTCGGTTACTTGACGCGACATACCGTCACTCGTTTTCTGCAAAATCTTAGTCAAATAATAATGTCAAATAGCGACAAAATTATACTTGTCATTTTTACAAGTATAACCCCAATTTGTGAACTTCAGATTTTTTCTGGGATCTAAACACTCTAAACTGTATAGACATAGTCTGGTAGCATTAGGAAACATGTTCAATTCATTTAAACAAGAAGAAAAAAATATTTTGCCTCAAATGAACAAAAAATGTGCCATTTTTCGCACTTTTTACCAACACTCATTACTTTAACATTAATGCGAGAATATACGATAATTCTGTATTGGGTTTATACTTCATAGGTACACATATCGATACAATATATAACTTTTGCCATGCATCGTGATCATAAAAAAAATTCGACCTTAAAATGCTTAGAAATAACTGTATTTTCCTTATCTTCACACTAAACGTCGTTGCGCAAACTGAAGGCATTTTTTTGTATTGTAGGAAAGTAATTTTAGCACCTGCAAAAAATTTTTTATCCCTATTCCAAAGCAAAAAAAAAATATTTTTGATTTAAAATACGCCCTATTGTGCAGGTAGTCTGGGCTAAAAATCAATTTTATATGCCGTTGTGCGCATGAATGGTCCAACTTATGAAGATTCGCAATGGTGATTTGCCGTCAAGTACAAAAACAAAAATGCCACCTAGAATTCTTGATCAACAATCATGGATAAAGGACCTTTATTGGGCTGCCAGCGTAATAAGGTATCAGATGTGACTAACTTCTCCACTCCATATATTCAACCGCTTGACATGAGATTTGGAAGAGATATCTGTGAGACTATTTTATTTCTTTTTTAATGAACTTTTAATACCTTACACACCTTGTAAACATATTTTAGCATTACAAATATATGAATGTATGCATCCATGTATCCACCCACACCCTCACTGAATGTGTACGTAATACTTAAATGTCCCCATAAGAAAAATAGAAAATGTCGAAACCTACACGGAGAAAATTTATTGGGGAAAGATTCCGGAAAAATTGCGTAAAGCTGGGACATAAAAGCATTTGGACAAAATTCAACATTATTGATCAGTACTATTGCATCTGCACTTATAGAACATAAATAATTATATTAATATTTAACTTCATTATTATGAATAAATTCTTGTTTGTGGTGCTCAACTGTTGAAAAGACTATTTTTTCAACTAAAACTTGTTAGATTTACTGCTAGATTGATATATAGTGATAACTTATCACCATACGTCAACAATTGCTATTATTATAATCAATTTTATCAAAAATGATTTAATTTGGTTTTTCATCTCTCCCGCGCAAAGTAGAAAATGGCATCGTATCTACATGGCAGATGCCAAAATTTGTGAGACGAAAGTGAAATGCAAAAAATCGACTAATTAAGAAAAACAGTTTGACAACATAACATAGAAATATATGTTCAAATCCTTTTAAGTTAATGCAAAAGATATCTAACTACTATTTTTGCAACACCCACCTCGAAAGTTGACGTTTTCATGCTTCTAAATTGTGCCTAAAGGACTGCATTTGAGCAGACTGTGTTTGAATAATTTTCGCGCATGCGCAGTTTGAAGATGGCTTACTTTAGGCCACGGAGTAATAATAAGGAGACCGATCTCCGTACATTCGTTTTGACTGCGGTAACTGTACATTTATTGCCGAGCTTAGACGTTTCTAATCAGCACATTCTGGCCATTTGGTCATGCGCACTGTGATCTGCTATCTCCTTTTCTCCCGCGAGAAGTGTACGAGTGAGCGCCAGTCAATGAGACCATGACAACCACTCCGTGATGACAACAACGACAGCAAATTGAGGTTATATCAGTGTTTTGCAACTTATGGCAAAATAAGTTGAACAATTATTCATGTAGGAAAAATTCGAGTAAGTTGAGGAGATATTTCAAAGTTTCGAAAAGATTAACAAATAATTGAAAACTAAAAGATTTCAAAAAATGTAAACCAAAGTCACTTTGGTGTACATTTTCCAAGATTTGGAACAAAAAATTTAGGAGCTGTTTAAGCATTTTCGTAAGTTTCACAAGAACGAAAAAAATTATTAAGATTCCTAGAAAAATTGAAAATGATTTTTTATTTTGAAAAATTAATTTTAAGAGAATATTTATAAAGATATCAAAAGATTTTCCGAATTGTACAAAAAATAATCTGAAAGATTTTAAGGCAATTTTGTTTATTTTTCAGGATTAATTAAAAGTTTCAGAAACAATCTGAATCATTTTAAAAAATATTTAGAAGTTTTGAAAAAATTTAAAAGATAATTTCAAATTTAAAAAGATTCAAAGAAATGTAATATAAGATGTAAATTTTTGAAGATTTTGAAATAGAATTTTGAAGCTTTTTAAGGATTTTCAAACATTTCATGATAATAACAAATTTTCTATCAGATTACTAGGAGAATTTAAAACATTTTTCATTTAAACAAATTTTTAAGAGAATATTTAAAAACATTTCAAACAAATTTTAGTGTATAAATGACAATTGAACAATTATTAATTTATAACGACTTTAAATGAAAATAACTTAACTTCTAATTTCAAAAGTGTTCAGTTAAATATTAATAATATTTACGGGAACGTAAACTCAGTTTTCAGTTGTCATTAAACACGGCGCTCACTCGCACACTTCTCGCGGGAGAAAAGGAGATAGCAGATCACAGTGCGCATGACCAAATGGCCGTAATGTGCTGATTAGAAACGTCTGAGCTCGGCAATAAATGTACACTTAGCGCAGTCAAAACTCGAGACGCTTTGTACAGCATGATCGGTCTCCTTATTATTACTCCGTGCTTTAGGCACTGGTGAAAAAGCTGCGCATGCGCAATTTCGAGATGAGGTACTTTAAGACACTGGCTTAGGTAACTTTAAACACTGGTGTTGGTATCTTCTTGAAATAAATTTAGATTCAACTTGAACAAATGTTGCAATGATTGAAGTTTTGTTTTTAGGGTTTCGTACCCCCCCCCCCCCCGGGCAAAAGAGCACAAACGCCAATATTTTTTCAAATAATTTTTTTTCAAACATTTTTTTGCACAAATTTTTTTCCAAAATTTTTTTTCACCAAATTTTTTTTGCAGAACACTTTTTTTCAAAAATAAAAAAATAAATTTTTTTCAAAAAAATTGCTCTACTCCACTCTATGCAATATAAAATTAGTATTTTTCGTTACCTCCTAACAACTTTTTCGGACGGGCGTTGCAAAAAATACCGTGTGATACATGTGCGCATAGGTGATTGGTAACTCGTGTGATTGCATCATTCGCCTGCGGCTTATGTTGCAAAATTCACACTCGCACACAATCACCTATTTTGCGCACTTGTATCACAAATAACTATTGTACATTCTTATCATTAATGACTGAGAAAGTATTAGATTCGTCCTAAATTTCACACCTCAGTTTTTTAAGTTTTCGCGCTTGTGTCTATCTGGCCGGCCGTCCGTCCATAAGCACAATAACTCTCGAAAAAAGAATCGAATCAGCCTTTGGCGCACTCTTCTTGGGTCCTAAATGGAAGAAAGACTTCGTTAACCAGCCTTCATTAACCAGCAGTTCTGGTTTTAATCCATCGAAAGTGCTACGAAAAAATCGAAAAATTACACTTTCAGTAACCTAAAAACGCGAGATACGCGACATTCCGGAGAATTAACTGTAGCTTTTCAAAATACCTACAAAATTTTATCGTAAGGTAGATTAGAACATATATATTTAAGAATTTCTGCCGAAAATCGAACGCGAAGCGAAAGTGTTACGATGAGAATACGTTCGTCAAAGCCTACAGAGCTTTGAGAAATTTAATCTTTACCTATACTTAATTCCTTAGAAAATCAAAAATTTTAAGATGCGTAGAAAAACTTGGATCTAAAAGAGATATTTTGGCTAAAGTTCCTTTCTAGTCTGCATATTTAAGGGCAGGCAGATTTTTCTTTACTAAAGCGCATTTTCCACTATTACCTTACACGGCAATATGTGATTGGCCAGAGCGCCCCGTGGTGGGGACTGGAGTAGAGAATATATATAAGAACAACATAACCTGAAACTTCAGTTTCAGATCAGCCCTGAAGAAGTGAACTGCAATGTTCACGAAACGCAGGCAAGATTCGTAGTTTTGCACACGATTAAAACCCGAAAAAGATGAAAATCTTAAACTTATTATAATGAATCATCGTGAAAGCATTAAATCTATTATTAGATAGTAGTTTATAGGAAAAAATGTTATCATTTGGATGAATATTTATCGAGGGGTTGAACATTTTGGGATTTTCGTGGATATCGTCTATTTCAGCCATTTTCAACTCTTCTAATATCGCTAACCATTTTTTTCCAGGACAGTTTCGATAGGTTTTTTGACGCAATTTCAATTTTTTATTTTTAAAGTCGTTTTTTTGGGGTTCTATCGTAAAATATGAATGTTACATGCCGAACTTAAAACATCAGAGACAGACTTTCAAAAATGTTTGTCACTATTATATAATTGCTTATTTTTAAACAAAGGCGATTATGTAACTTTATCTGAAGCTTTATTAAAAATTTCTTCAATGTAAGCTTGAATTTTAAAACTCTGTCGTATTATTTATTATTCAAAGAAATATCAGGCCTAGCTTTATCCAACTTCCACTGTAAAGGGCTTGCCTATGTTGGTTTTTTGCTGAATCTTTTGTGAGGATGCCCCCGAATATTTTAAGCTTAATGTGAAAAAATCGATCGACGGCCTTTTAAAATATTTTATTTTTTTACTTCTCTAGAATATATTTTTAAAACCTTGACTTAAATAAACCTCGACCTTAAAGTTGTATTGGCTTGACCCTTTTATTGTTCGTTTGGCACCTAAAAACAGATCCATATTTTTCATTGGCAAATGACATGTGGAACACTTTTAAACATTGTTAAATAAAGTATATAAAATTCCGGAAAAACAAAAAATAAGGTTCTAGTTCTCATAGTTTAGAAGATACAGTCTTCAGAAATGATTTTTCAGTGAAAATTTGATGTGAAATTTCATAATTTTTTAAATATTTTCCTTGCACTATAACCTACAGTTAAATATTGTTATAAGATCAAGTAGACTAAATTCCCTGTCAAGTTAAAAAAACATTATTGTAACTACAATAGATCAACAGTTATCGCTTCCTGAAATAAACTAATTTTTTCTAGAACTTTTTTCAACGCGTAGTTTTTGAACATATCTCACTTCGCTGCAATCGAGGTTGAACCCAATATTCATACTGTCAATTAATATCAATATGATTGGCAGCTGTCTTATAGGTACAGTCAAACCTCGTTTATCGGGACGCCCTCGAAATGCAAACACCTCGTTTATCGGGATTCGGAGGGGTCTCCCACTACTATCCCCAGCCTCAAAACGGGTTGCCATGACACCTTGCTGTGTTGTTATTTACGGGTTATGTCAGGTTATGTACAACGCAAGAAGTGCATGTGATCAAAAAGAATTTTAAATTTCCGCTACTCCCACCACGCTCTCACCTTACCCCACTTCAAGTGCTTATGTATAAGGAGCGGTGGTTGGAAGGGAAACAATATGTCCCGATAAACGAGGTTGCAAGATCCCGATAAGTGAAGATCACGATAAATGAGTGTCCCGATAAACGAGGTTTGACTGTATAGCCATTTGAATTCATCCTAATAATTTTAATTCTTTGAATTATTTTGAATAAATAAATAATTCAAATATCCACTATGTTCGGTTGAAATATTATCTTATAAATTAGTGGAGAATTAGCTGTTTTTTTTTTATTATGGGTACTTGACGGCGATTCGATACTGTCTATATGTGTGGTGAGCCCACACTTGTAGTTATTTATAACTACAAGAAAAACTATCCACCTAGAAACACTACTCGAATCGGGTAGTGTCACGCCTACCCTGAAAAGGAAATGGCTTAATGGTATACAATATAATTGAAATAATTAATTCGCCTTGGGCTCCTTTAAGGTTAACTTTCGTGTCTTTCGTGGCATTTTGAAAAGAAAACCTTGAACTTGTAAGAGAACAAATATCACAAAATCAGCGAGAACCGTTGAGGGAATAAAAAAAAATACATTTTTATGAAAATGGTTTACAGATATAAAAATCTTTATAAACAATTTTGAAAAAGTACATACCTATGTGATCAAAAAGTTCTCCGCCTGAACAGTATTCAATAACCATAAAATAATGGGACTCAGTCTCAATGACTTGATAAAGTCTACATACGTGTTTATGCAATAAAGTTTTCATTGCTTCAATTTCTAATTTCACTCTTGGTAAATCATCCTGTAACATACATAATTAAATTTGGTAAATTCATGAGTGATTGTCAAGTACAACTGTAGGATCCTAAGCCTTAACGGCCTAAGCGATACAATTCAAGAATTTGAATTAAACTCATTGGGCACCAACGGAATATATACATACCCCACGCGCGGAGTAAAGGTATGCTCCTGCGAAGGAGCAGTGTACGAGGGTGGGGATAAGGGACTGTAAACTAGGAGGAAATTTAAAAAATACGGCCCCTTACAGAGGGAATTCTGCAGATTTGAAAACATACCTTATTTAATTGGACAAAAACAAGAGTCAAATATATATGCGTACGTCCGAATAAAAAGGGACCAGAAAGTCGATTTCATTTCACGAAATATGAGCGTTTCTGTGAGTCAGGATCAAAATTGGCCATTTTCGGTTTTGATGTAGGGGTGATAATTTGACCTGTGCCCTATCTTTCGACATAAGAATGATTTTTTCCAAAACACACCAATTCACAAAATACATTATGCATTTTTCAGGAACTATAAACCCCTTCCCGTCATGTCTTTTCTATTTTTCTTCACATTATGAATGATACTTTGAACTTGCATCAATTTTACCATATAAGTGTAATATTACCATTTAAAATCAGTGGAAATAAAAACACAGTGATCGACGTTGTCAAATTTCAACCATAGTGTATACGTTCATCAGTGTTAATTTACTACGTGCAGCATTCGAACTTTATAGCAAAGGATGTAAAGAAAACACGAATGAAATGAAATGTACATCAATCCTACTTTTTTTCAACTTTTTGATAAAACTACCACGTTAATCATTGGTATTTTTAATACATTTTTTACCGTGCTCCACGCGGTAATTTTACATCAGGTTTTTGACAGTGTAGGAAACTATAGTGCTTGCTTAAGAAAATATTCAAATTTTCACAATATTTCCAATATCTTTTGAAAGAATCAACAAAATCTTTTCCATCTTAAACTTATTTAGTACAAATTATGAGAACTAGATTCCGGTCGTGGAGAACAAAATTTGAATTATGTATTATCAAAGTTTGAAAGAATTTGTTTAGGCCATTTGATCAACATCAACTGGTCGGCACTGTGTAAGGCACAGATCTATAAATTTTAATAAACAGAAAACCATCTCAAGACAATGAACATTATCAAATAGATAAATTACGGGATCGGATGTAATACGTGTTATCATTTATACTCCACTGAATTAACTCCTTGACCCCTTCAAAAAAAATGTTTATTGGAGGGCCAACTCATTGTCCGAGAAGCCAAATAACTCCATATATCAAGTTATTACATCCTGGCGTTTAACATATTAAATCACATACAACTGAACAAGTAAACAATACTAAAGTATTTCCAAATACAACTTTGCTTACCCCTAGAGCGGCTTTTTCCATAATTTTAATTGCGACCTTTTCTCCAGTGGCAATGTGCGTAGCGAGTTTAACCTTTGCGAAACCTCCACAACCGATCGTTTTTTCCAAATCATAAAGTCCCTTGAGTGCAGCATATCGCACCATTGTATATGTTGAATTTCCTCCTAAAAATGTGTACAAATTAAAAAACTCTACCTGCCCATAAAGCAGTTACTCCGATGCTCAAGCGTCAACACTTTCAACTCCCTTTAAGATTTAAACGAATGGTAAAGCGGGTTTTGGCATTTGTAACGTAAACAATCAGCTTCCTTTACACGGAACTGCACGAGTGCACGGACTCGGGAGAGGGACCCATGCATGATCCAATTCACTCATGGTCTAGCCAAAAAACGTCCAATTTTCGTCCAAATCGCGCATACCAGCTCCGCGGCCATGTTGGTTACCATTCAACACAGCTGCCAGCTGTACATTTATTCAATATGGCGGTGTAGCTGGTATCGATGCTGATTGGCTGCAATTTTTTTTACTTGCGCGTGGCTAGACCTGGTGTGAATTGGATCATGGACCCATGTCCCATAGTGGGACACAGTGGGTGGAAACTAAACGTTAAAGGGTGGCGCAGTATTCGAGCGCCCTCTAAAATATGAAACCACTAATCGGAACTAAAATTCAACATGGCGACGCATGCCGGGAAATTCAAATTAGATAAATGTGAAATAAAAGGAGCAGTTACTGATTCGTGCAAAAAATGTAGGTAAAAAGTATTGATAATATACAATTTCATCATAAAAAAATAATTGTTTATAATGAAATTGAATATGATTAATATTTTTTATCCATACAATTTTTTCACGAATCAATAACTGTACCTTTTATCCATTTATATAATTACGAGCAACATTATAAAAATATAAGTGGGAAAAGGTTGAATAATTGATACGAACATAATTTGATCAGTTGAAAATGTTGATAGGTGTATTTATAAAACTACTTTTTACACTAAAAACTAAAACTTTACAATAAAAAGTAAATGTAGAAATTTGTTACAGAAATTGTAGAGTTCTCAAATGAAAACATTGAAAATTCATGAACACATGTTCATCGGTTCTTTATCTGGAGCACGAAGGAATAGTAAGGAGTAGTATCCCTGTAAGTGGGGAGTGGGACCAGCGACGTCCAAGAATTCGTTAATGCTGGCCACGAATGAAAACTCGTATGCACGGTGGTGCACATGCGCACTGGCGGTTGCCATGCCAACGATGTCAACACGTGTTTGAAGTTTCGAACTTGTGTTTTGTTTTGAACATTTCTGTGCTGCCGGTTTAGTAAAATAAAATTGTGAATGTGAATGTTTCAATAAAATTTAAAGAGTACATATAAAATATAAAAATTTTGCACATATTAACGTACAATATTTTGTTCACTGAAATTAACTTTATCCCTTACTTACGTAATCCATAAATGATTATAATAATGTTATTGTAGTACTTACACTTTCTAGATCCTTTTCGTATTTTTGATGCCATTTTCCTTCTCGATTTTAATTCAGGAACGTGATATACACCCAACAAAATAAAAACACAAACGAACATAACCTACATATGCATCGAGATGTCAAATATAATGTAGGGGAGTGGGTATAACACGTGGCTGCGAAAACAGCTCTGCGCATGTGCACGACCGTGCATACGAGTTTTCATTCGTGGCAAGCATTAACGAATTCTTGGACGTCGCTTGTCCCACCTCTGCTCACCAAACACATAGGGTGATACCACTCCTTACTATTCCTTCGTGATCTGGAGCTTTTTCTTGTACTGCATGATAGCTTGCTTTGACAAATACTCTTGAGCAGTCGCACCTGAATCTTTTCCCTTTAACAACCTGTTCATGAACGTGCACCAACAAATCACGTACTCAAAGGCAATGATTCTTGTTAATTGTGCTATCAAGGTTTCCACGTGAGTCCCACAGGTGATAAAAGAGAAGTCTAAGACCATTTTACCTAACTATCGGAAATTTATTTGCGCATGTGCGGCTGCCATGTGCACCCTGCGTAGTATGAAAGTTGCGCTCATATTTTGTAAACATGTATACAATTGTACCTTTTGTCGGAGTGAAATTGAATAAAGATGATGTTCCGGGTGCGAAATTGGGCAAGTGTGAAATAGAACAACGTACTTTTGCTAAATTGAGACGGTGGTTAAGTTGCCGGAAGCAACCTAATAGTGGTAAAAAAGCTGAACTTGTAAACAGGTTTGTAGTAGCTAAGTTTCTCATATTATTAACTTTTAATTATATTATTGTGATTGCAATAAATATTGAAGGTAAAAGACATAATTTGAGTATTGTAATTGTTTTAAATTAAAATTCATGGTGTTTTGGGAAGAAAATGGTAAAAAATAGTTATTATATAGTGTGTTGTTTCAAGGCTGAAATTTTCGGAAACGCCAAATCTGTTACAAAAGAATATATAATTTGGAAGCATATTCTTACATTTTTGAATTTCAGTCAAAAATATGAATTAGATTAAATTAGAAAATTGACAATATGCAAAAATATTGTAAATAAATAAAGTTCATAATACATTGAAAACGTAATAAAAACAAAATGCACACTTCGTGCTTGCATGCAGCATTATTACTGTTACTGTAATTTATTATTATAAGTTGCCATAATATAATTTAATATATATTTAACAATATAATTGCAGAGTAAAGGAATGCATAGAAAAAGGAAGGGACATCGATCCACAAATTGATGAAGGATCATGGTTAAGTTTAAAGGAGGCAAAATTGAGAGAGGTTTTACATTTCAAGCAATTATTATTACATTCTTCAAAATATTTCTTGATGTCTTTTTTCCTAAAACGACCACTTCTGTATTGTAAACAAGGTTTTGGGAAACGTATGAAGTAGAAGAGGTTATGTTCCTTGAATGCTTTGGTACGACTATCACTTTTACATAAGCCGTACATACAACGAATACACGCTCCCTTACTTTCTTTTTCATTGAAATTCATTTACACTTTGAATTTATTCCCGATAACTTGTCACAATTGTTTAAAAATTAAAGAAAATTGTTTTCACTATGTTTAACGAGCAAAAATGATCGCAACAACTGGGTACAACAGAAAGTACATTGCACATGCGCAGTAAACTTTCCGATAGGTAAAATGGTCGATTATGGAATCGGCATCTTCAAATTATGGTCAGGGTTGGTAACGTATAATACTCCACGTATTATACGTGGTTTTCTACGCGTATATTACCACGTATATTACCTCTAGTTTTCGACGTGATTTGTCGTATATTACGTCCGAATGGAAGCATTCAGTGCGCATGCGTCCATATCGAAAAATACTTCTCATAACCTACACTGTAAAAAAATCTTTTGTGATATTTACAATTAGATTGTAATTTCACGAGCAGTGTATTTTAAATTACAATGTATAACCTGGTAAATATACCAATGTCGCTCCGAAATTCACGATCTACTCCAACTTCACCCCATGGAACAGTATGAAATAACTGTCCGATGTAAATTTACTATGTCTGACGAGTGACGATGGAAATTATTTGATCAGCGTGGCACGTAGTCAATTTACGTTAGTGAATAAATTTAAATATGCTTGCATAATTTCACACACGGGTAGTTTTGTTACGTCTTGGCATCCTGAGAAATTACAAACAGGACATAAATCGACAACCCATCGACAAACTGACAGAAAGACATGGCGCTTTGGACTTTATCATAAAATTACGTCTCAGAGCCTCTAATATTGCTCTAATAGTGATGAGTTCTATGTGAATAAAAAAAAGATGTCTTTTTTATTCAAAACGATACCTGAGAAAAGTAATATGCGCTTCCCTAATAGCACGGAACGTTCCTGGGACGATCCCGGAACGTTCCAGCGGAACGTTCCCGGAACGTGTAAAATGTCCG
>CAKNYM010046395.1:4183-16205 GCA_932195095.1 Andricus curvator | reverse complement strand
AACGTCGGCAACATTCATAGTTTCGCACACGATTGAAACCCGAAAAACCTTTGAATTTTCAATTTAAATTTATTATAATGGATCATCGTGAAAGTCTTAAATCTACAATTATTTACATAGCTGTAGCTTTCTAGACATTTTAAGCTACTACTTTTTAACATCGTATCGCAGAAGACACTTTGTGAAAGATTTCTGTCCTTCTTTCTTCCGCTCAAAAAACAAATCCTTCCATGGGATTGCATTATGATGTTGGATATTTCTTTCCAGCCCAGGTATAATTATTATTTGCAATTACTATAACGCATTCAACAGAATTATTAATAATTATTATATTTCAAAAGTGAGGTTATGTACATGTCAACACTGATTTTACAAGTCGGCCATCTTGAAAACGTAACTTACAAGAGTTTTCTACGGTTTTCTACTGTTTTCGACGTATATTACGTCAAAAACGTATTATACGTAGAAAATACTCGAGTTACGCGTAACTGACCAACCCTGATTATGGTACACTATGGTACATGTTTACAAGACGCATGCGCGGCGCGAAACTCAAATTAACATTTCGTCAAATACTTCAAAGTTTAATATTTTTTATAAATAAAATGTTAATAACACTTTATTAATAAATATAAAAAATATTGCTTTAATAAAACTATTTGAATAATAATTACAACACAGTTTCTACTTTTTCAAATCTTTGTATTTTGTAACATTTACTTAGAGTAACTCTTATTAAAGAACATTTCTTTTTTTATAAAACAGCTTATAATCTATAAAACATAAGTATAATATGTAACTGTCTTTGGAATGTCTTTACGTAAATCACATGGAAATTAACTTTACTCAGCCTTCATTTCAAACACTAGTCTTTTTTAACTTAAAAATAGGTTAAAAGATAGAAAATCTAAAAATTAAGACTTTCAAATACTGATTCTTAATCAAATACTATTTCGTACTCGTTATTTTCTATGTCCTCATATTCAGATTGAGGGGCGTCAGATAAATTGTTTTCAATATTTTCACAATTTTTGAATGTTTTATTCCTTCTGCATGCTTATTTATTACAGAAATATCTGCCGTCAATTCTGTTTCACATGAAATGCACTGTGCACGTATTGATTCTCCTACAACCGGCCTTAACCAACGAGATCTGGTGCGATCATTTTGCCATTCTACCCTGTACTTTTGGGTCCTTTTTTGCGTTTTCGTCGAACTATCTCCTCGAATCTTTTTTATTCGTTCAGGAGTTTCAGAGCGATCTCTTTTTCGACTCTCCCGGGATATTTCGCGTTTTTTTGAATTTATTTCGTTTCCCATTTTGCAGATAGATTACAGAACTTACAGGAAGTACAGATGCTGATTTGTAAACAAAAAATGGTCCAAAAACAATAGCGGAAGTTGATAGGGTGTGCAAATGCGGGAACTTTAAAATCCATATTGAATTAACGAACCGAGCCATTTCATTCGTCGCCTCACTTCTATATGATATGAACGCTTTAATATAAACGATGATTGATTGGTCAAGCATTCTTTTATAGGTCAGAAGACAATTCTCATTGGATAATGGTTATTCTGCTGTTGTCTTCATTTCATTTCGGTTGAATAAAAAATAAAAAACAGAAATATTTGTAAATTATGGTATATTTAAGAGGTATGGTACGCGAGGGATGGTACATGGTACAAGAGTCAATATTATGGTATGATTACATAATTATGGTACGGTCTGGCAACGCTGAGTGGGACCCATGATCTAATAATACACGGTCTAGCCTTAAGCTCTCCCAGTTTTGTCCCCACTCGCACGCTCAGCCACCGGCCGCCATTTTGTTACCATAGCGACCGCTAGCGTCTCGGTCTTCACTCAAAAGATTTGAAATCATGAATTATGGCTGTATTGTAAATCAATGTCAATTCCTGCGAAAATTCTCAATATTCAAATGACGTGAAAGAAGCGGAAACTGCTGACGCTATCCGTTTGTGTAAGTGCAACGCGTTAAGATCAACTTTGTGTAAATTGGAGTGGAGTTTTTATCGAAAATACAAGTTTGAAAGTGAGACTACTAAAGTGAATATAACGTGGCCATCCGGCAAAGATAAATATTTTCGTGTATTATAAACTTGTATTATACATATTGGTAATTGTACTTTAATAAGTGTACGAAGTAGCTGTAATTGTAAACATAACCTACTAAGTCAATTTCCAGATTGCACGTATATATGTCTAATTTTTTTACATATTTTCCGTGGATTATATCTCTGATTATCGATTGTAAATAATGTAAAAGTGGCACAATTAGAAATAGTCAAGAAATCATTTACTCCAAAATTAGACAATTTATTATTACGGACAAGCTCAATTGTATGAGAATTACACGTTTACTTATCTTGTAAAATCATTTAATTGCATATTCTTACAGATAAAAATGCCATACATGTGTGCAGTTGACGGTTGTGTCAATCAACCCGATCTTCCTCCGGGAGGTTACCAAGCTCGCGAAAAAATCGCCTATTCATGGACATTTAGATTCTGAATTTTTCTCAATTATTCTCTTCTTATCGTGAAGTCTGCTTTGTGAATTGGTTTTAACTGCAAACATTGAAATACTCACACAATTAATATAGTATTAACGTGAAATAGCATAACCCTTAAGTATGATCGGAAAATCATGACGTATAAGCCTATGATGATTTACATATAATGAATTTCCTATAATTTTTCGCTATTATAGGAAAAGTTTTAGGAATGATTATAGAAAAAATCTTAGGAAAAATTATAGGAAAATAATTACAGGAATGAATGATATAAAGATATTGAAATAATTAGTTCAAAATGTAGAAGTATAAATTAATGATTTATTTTGAAATACTTACACAGTATTACATGAACAATTGACAAAACTTCTTTCAATATGTCAATTCTTTATGTACTTTTGTGTGAATTGTTCAGAATACATTATTCATTTATACTTTCTTCTATTTTTGGCGATAATTATTTCAATATTTTTAAATTATTCATGCCTAGAATTATTTTCCTATACTTTTTTCGATAATTATTTATATAATTTTTCCTATAATTATTCCTATAATTTTTTCTATAATTATTCCTATAATCGCGAAAAAATTATAGGAAAATCATCGTAGGCCTATAATGATTTTCCTATCATACTTTTTTGTAAGGGAAAAGTAAAAAAATCTTCCAAAATATTTGAAATATCCTTCATGAAATTACAACTGTAGAATTTCGTGTCATATGCTTATATCATTTTAAATTATAAGTTGCAAAACTTGTATCTTTATTTAATTATTATATATTGTAAATTCATTATTTCATACGAATATAAGGTGTGAATATGTTTCTCTGTGTACAGTGAGAGGTTTTTTAGCATTTACGTGCATGTATATACGAATTATGAAAACTGATATTATCATAATACAGACTAATATCGATATTTTGCATTTATTTATTTATGCTTTGAGGCCCAAAACAAACTTCTTTTTTCTTTTTAGGCAATGGTATTTGATTTTATTTGCGTTAAAAGGTACAATTTTTCATGTGCATTGAGAGGTTATGGCAGGCCTGCCCAAGTAGGGGAAAACTGCTCATTTTCCAGATGGGAATTTAACACCACCACCGACCTCTATTCATTCAACTTCACGACAGCGACCACCCCCCAAGCCTCTGGACCTGTGAAGAGGGACGTGGTGGTGGAACTCGAACATGTGGTGAACGAGCAGTTTTCCCCTACTTGGGCAGGCCTGGGTTATGGTATCCATATTTCTTCTACATTACAAGGATAATAAGTTATATATTTTTTAATATTTTATATTATCTATTACATTATTTTCAAACTAATTTCATTGATTTATAAATTGTACAATTACTTTATCTTTTACTTGAAATCTTCTCTCATAACATTTACGTCCTTTGAAATATACTACATTCTCGCGCGCTAACTTATACAATATGACCGCCTGTGGCTGAGTTCTTCCTATTGGTTAACTTTTTTTTAGTTGCGCGTGGCTAGACCGTGTATTCTTAGGACTTAGATCATCGTGGGACCGTAGAGCAGTGGTGCTAATGGACCGCGACTTTTTGAACTGCGCAGGCGTCGCGCAAGGGTGGAGTAAGGAAGAATACTAAGGTTCTCTTCGTCACTCATCCTTTACGCGACGCCTGCGCAGTTGCAAAAGTCGCGGTCTGTTAGCACCACTGCCGTAGAGGGAAGATAGGTATAGAGGCGACAATGCCCACCAAGCTTAGAAGATTGGCGCGGGGAATGAGACGTCAGGAGTAGGCTTAGTTCGGGAACCAGCGATGCGAGGCGCTAGTATCCCGAACCAGTAAACGGATAGGAGGGAAGGAGGGACGGAACCAGTGCTTCACCGATAGAAAGTATGCTTAATGTGTGTGAGTGGCATGAGCCAAGAATGTGTGTGGTATATGTGAGTCAGAAGACAGGATAAGCGTGAGAAGTGAAAGAAATTATTACTTGCCAGGTTTTCACCGTAACCAAGAACTGCTGCTAAATCTCGTCGATTTTGAATATTTGCCAAATATGCATTTCATTAAAAATGAATTTTCAAATGTATAGAGTAGTGTATTAATTATCTCAGTTAGAAGAAATAAATGAAAATAATCATTCAGAATTTCCCTAGGGTAGCATTTTATACTTATTTAATTCTGAGTCAGTATAGTAATCCCCCTCTTTTCTAGATCATTTGATTTTTTTGATTGGAAAAATAGAGGATTGAAAAATGTAGATATAAAATTTAGAAAGCAGGACGTATATTAATTAAAAGAAGCAAACTGAAACTTCTTGGTTCTAAAAAATTATCGGAATCGCAAGTCTTTCTCCATTACAGAAACGTAGATAAAGTTTCTTGGTGACTATGGTCAAATTGTAATTTGTTAAATATACTTTCACAAAAATAAGTTTCTTATACTTTTACAGTGCTATTTTTCAATCCAATTTTACTTTGGACTTAGTTCACTATCTTCGATTTCGCAAATTCAATGAATTGTGCAAATTAAATTGTACTCTGCCAAGTTTTTGAATTTTTCACATGAAAATTTAGTCAGTTACAAGATTTTTTTAGTAGGTCTGAAATTCACTGAAAATCAACATTCTTGTTAACACTGTAAAAATACTATTATTTCAGAGCTATTTCCAGGTATTGAAATACGACTAAAAAACCTGTCTTGAGTCATACTAAAATGAAATCGCTCGTGGGATTCCAGAGTCGTTTTTCTACATTGAAAATAATAACAGCATGAAGTTATCATATTTAAAAAAAGACCTCTGGTTTTTACAGAGAATGTTTGATAATATTTTGAACAGTTTCTAATAATAACTATGAGTATTCATTCTGAAGATTGTGTGATAATATATCACTAATAGCCCAGAGGGCACAAAACCATGATCATCCCTAGAACGTCCTTGGGACATCCCTAGGACGTCCAATGCCAGTCCAATCAAAGTCTAATACGTCCAATGTCGTAAAGATGTCCTAAAGACGTCTTAAAAACATAGGACATTCTCGGGACATCTTTTGTACTGACATTAGACGTCTTAAGAGCATCCCCAGGATGTCCAAAAGACATGTTCCAAAAGACATCTTAAGGATGTCCCGAAGACTTCTCTAGGACATCCTTAATTTTTTTGTCCACTGGGAGCATAATACTTTCCTGGACGTAACAAAAAGCGTTTGTTTATTTATAACTTAACAGCATATGAATATTAGGTGTGCTTAAACAAAAGCAAGTCCGAATTTCAACGCGCATTTTCGATTTTTTTGTTTCTTGTGGGTTAAAAATGAACCACGTGGAAGGAGAAATAAATTGGTTTGTTTTTACAGAAAAATTGATTTTTCTCGAAAAAGGCAGGTCATTACGCAAAATTATATACAGAATATAAAAGACGTGACTCATTAAAATGATTTTTTATCGTAATTATTTTTATAATTATGCATTCTTAGGGAGATATGCGAAGGAAATTGTTTTAACGTAGTGTGAATTATCTATCCCGCTTATGGAGAGGTCTTCAAGTATGCATAATTTATGAAGAGACTGATGATCCAAAAATACTCTTTTTAATAAGCCGCATCTTTTACATTCTTCATCATTTGCCAGTATGATCAGCTGTTTTAAAAAAGATGAATCTTTGTGTAAAACCAGACAAATTTACTATAAGCGACCTCTAAATATTATCTGATTCATGTCTCTTTTCACGTGGTTCATTTATAACCCAAAGGGAACAGAAAAATCGAGTCTGCAAATTGAGATTCGGAATTCTTTTTTTCTTTTATATACCCCTTATAAATATTTTAATTTATAATTGATTATTATTAATTTTTGCCTTATTTCATTTGCTACAAAAATATGTCTTTGCATATTTATGGCGAATAGATCCCTTATTTTCATGGAAAAATGTAGATATTATGTTTTTCATTGAATTATTCTTTTAAGTTGATGGTAATCATATTTTTTAACATTTTTTCCATGATAATATTAGTTTATAATCTTTCCAGTACGACATTGCAATCACTTATATTTTTAAAAAACTTGTACTCAGTCATAACACAAAACTTGTTGTTTGTAGAAATTTGTACGAATATAGTATTTATTAATATATGTACAAAAAATTTAGTTATAAATAATGTTGAAATTTCATAACTATATGAGATATAAATGCTTTCTGGGGAAAGAAATAACAAAAATATGTAGAACTTTAATTTTCAACCGCTGGACTATCAGGATCTATTTGGACGTTTTTACCTGCGTTTATTGACGCTCCTAAAAGAGAAAAAAGAGGCAAAAGACAGCAGGAAAATGCAGAAGATGCCTAAAATAAGCAACGTTTAAAAAATTTCCGTCATATGTAAAAGTTTGAATATAGTCCAGGCATCTTGTACGAAAAAATTTATTTTCATCTGGAACGGTTTGTTACTTATGTTATTAATGCCGTTGCCGTTTTCCGTAGGATATTTGCCGAACGAGCTATTTAAAAAACTTTTTCTGGTTAAAAATAGCAAAAAATGTGTTTTTTTTTAAGAGTCCTAACTCTTGACCTATGAAGGCTGGAAGATGTTTTTTTTTACATTTACACATAATTTTCTACATGAAATTTTTTTCTCTGCCATCATTAACATAGATTTACCCACAAAGAATTATTTTCAACAAACTAAACACGAGTAATTTGCTCTGAAGAATACGTCAAAAGTGGTCAAGTTTGGGAGGCCATAACTTATGACACTTTGAGGTTCGGTCATTGTTCTTTTAAGAATTACTCGAAATTGCGTACACTTTAATTAGAATGGAGAATATTTTTTCGTAAAATTGACAGGTTCTAAAGTACAAATATTAACTTCAGAATTGGGTTTTTAGCTTCCTTTTTGAAAAAAATCGGGGTTCTTTGAAGACATACAACTCTGCGCCTATTCTTGAAAGAATTTTCTTCTTTTTTTTTTAACTTTTTCAGAATTTTCTAAAGCTTACGAAAGCAGTCTACGAAAACACTGTTTTTGGAAAATTGTTCAAAAATATTTTCGGGAAGCGTCGTAGTCATGTTTGGAAAAGTTCAAATTCCCATCCCATTGAAATTCTCAGTGAAACGCTATAGAAATCGAACGCGGTGAAAAATTACAAGATGCCTGGACTAATATGACGAGAGTTTTTTAGACGGAAAGTTATTGTTTTTAGTGGTAATGTTGATCCACTGCAATTTGCCTTTCTATATGTAGGGTGCTTCAAACCTTCCTTGCCACTCTGCAATAGTAAATTTTGGATTACAAACGGTAGGGTTGTTAATGAATTTTCCTTACATATAAATCTCTGTAACAATTTCAGAACTTTGCAGGTGTGAAAATGGAATGTGCGTTATTTTCAATACTTTTCACGTATAAATTCTATGGAAACAATCAAATATTTATAAAGCAGATCGTTATGTCTTGTAGTCTCAAGAAATAAGAATATTCTCTCCATTTTCAGTACTGAACTTTTTTTAAATGAAAAATTTGGACAAAGCAACGATTTTTTACATAACAATTGAAACATTTGTTACCGTATTGGTAAAAGTATAGGAAATATGATTGTTTGTTGTTTTGGTAAAAATATATATTTTTGTACTCAGGAGCCGTGTATAAATTACGTGAAGAAATTAATTACGTCAAAAAAATTATTTATCGGAAAATTCCCGTAATGGGGCATAATACTTTGTCTGATTTTTCCCTACATTAACAATGTTAGAATTGCAAGAGCCCATACTTCTGGAGAATATTCTTCTTTCTACGTGTAGAATAATAAATATCAATTTTGTCGAATAAATACGTCCAAATTATACAAATAATATTAAAAGTTGAAACCCTCAAGGATATTGTATATCATATTTTACTGGAGAAGCAAGAGAAGAAATGTATTTCTTGTTTATTAGTTCGTTATTTAATATTATAGGATTTTGTTATTGTTATACTTTTATATACCATTAAGCCATTTCCCTTTCGGCGAGCCTCAAGGGGTAAGCGTGACACTACCCGATTCGGGTAGTGTTTCTAGGTGGATAGTTTCTTGTAGTAAATAACTACAAGTGTGGGCTCACCACACCCACCACCGCCAACAGCAACGCAGTAGTATCAGACGGTCACCCATCCAAGTACTAACCGCGCCCAACACTGCTTAACTTCAGTGATCTAACGGGAACTGGTGTTTCCAGTTAGAATCGCAATTTTGATTTTTTTTTAAGTGTTTCATTGAAACAATTTCTGCACTTGAGCTCTCGAATTTAAACTCGCCGAACGCTCGAAAACGCTAAAAGCGTTGCCCCGGGTCTCAAGGAATGGGAATTTTCAAATTCACAAAATTAATTTTCTAGATGTAGGCTTCTATATTTTAACAAGGCATATTTAGAATTTTTATGTCTTAAAATTAGTTTTAAGAATAAAAATTAAAAACTGAAAAGAAATTTTTTTTCCTAATATTCAATAAGTAATTAAAACATAAATCATCACAACTCGTACAAATTTTATTGAAACTCTTTGAAAGTAAGGACACATACAAAGTATACTCAGGGAATGCCTACAAAATAATAAAAAGTTTAAAATGACCTTTTGTTTAATAATATCCAATTGCAAATTAAGGCCGATCTGTAACCACATTTTTCAACTTTCGGAGAATTTTTCAACTATATAGTTCAAAGAAAATGTCTGGAATATTTTAGATAAATTCATTCAAAATTGATTGAAATATGTACTTTGTAAAATAGTACGAGAGTCGGGTGAGTTATTGGATCCGAGAGCTCAACTGTACCTACGATAACGATAAAATGTTTTCTTATTTATAAGTTTCTTTTTGAAGTTGTACCTACATTATTCAGATTTTTTCCACGAGTGCAGAAAGATAAGTATGAGAGTAGAGAATGTATAAGTACAAAATCAAATAATGCAAAAAATGCCCATAAATTTTATTATAATTCTAAGAAAATAATTATTGTATGCGAAGGACATTATTTGTACATTTTTATTAGTGTATTGATTAATAACTCCACGTGTTTATTATGGTTACAATTTAAAAGCAAATAATATTCAATAAATGCTCACATATTGTGATAATAATGACTATTGTAATTAATCATTCTAAGAAAAGAATTATTCGTCTAAGCGAATAAAAAAATTTCTAATGGGGTCATTGAAAAAAAACTCTTTTGTTTTTCAATTTTAACTTAAAATATTAAAATACAAAGTTTCAAATGAAAAACGCATCGGTGGATATTTCCATTCACGAAAATATTGGAAGAAAGTGAATATCCAGAATATAGTTCGGAAAGACCAGTCCAGGTATAAGGGTTCTAAATTTTTTGCAGTTCGACTCATGTACACGGCACACTCTCTTCACCTACCCCACTGACACACGTTAAGCATAAAGCACTGGTTCGTGGCCCTAGCGCCACGCGTTGCTGGTTCCCAAACTAAACCTAACTGAGCCTTCCCCTGCCGTCTCGCTCCCCTTAGCGTGCTTCAAGCTGCCCGCTGCATTGTCGTCTCTATACCTATCTTCCCTCTACGGTGGGACCGATGCACGGAAAATCAGGGTTCGGTACGTAATATACCTTAGGTAAATTACGTGAGTTTTTTACGTAACACTTATGTAATAGACCTCTCCAACTAAAATGGTCAATTCCAATATGGCCGTCAATCTGGAGGCCACACAAAGCATGCAAACTGTGTAAAATCAGTGCGGGATCATTGTTTTTAATTGTTTACGGGAGTTCTTTTTCGGTAAAGACCACTATGGTTTGTAAATGTTGTGTGGTAAAGTGTTCAAAACGTGCCGATAGAGATGTTGGGACGAGTTTTTACCGTCTTTCGGCTGTAATTACCGCGACTTGTAGGATATACCAGAAGCCGATTGACGGAGAAAAATCCACTGCCCTGACCCTCGATGAAGCTTGTGCTCTTTCTTTAGAAAGACAAAATGCCTGATTAAGAGCTTTAAAACGAGGAGATTTCATTGAGAAACAAAAGAAAATATTGAGATTTTGCTCAAACCACTTTATCAGCGGTAAGTGATAAATGAATTATAGTTAAGTATTTAGTAAAATGACACATAACCTCAAAATTCAATAATCTTTCAACTAGTTCATAAAATGGAACAAAATAGTGACATTGTTGAGTATAACAAATTTTAAGAGAGATTAATGTAATATTTTTGAAGATTAAAATAATGAAATCTGTAATCGTTTATTTAATATTAGTCATTTATTTTCTTTAGGTTTTACTTTCTCCGTAAGCAAAAGTCATATAATTTTCTTTCAATATTTTTGTTTTTATTTTTCAATTTTTCATTTATGTGTAATAGGGTGCCCCTTATTTTTCACTTTTCCAATTTCTCTGCTCTCACCCCCCCCCCCTCCAGTTTTGTTCAAATGCCAAAGGAAAGAATTTCCAAATTTGAGCAAAAGCGGTTAATATTCCGGGGTTGCGCAAAACCATGAAGTTTCCCATTGATTTAACATGGGAAAAATTAAGCTTTTTGTAAATCTAATATTTAAACGCGATAAAATATAACTAATAAATAAATAATATTCAATTTTTTTAACAATTTTAATTTGTTTTCTTCAGTTAACTCGCGAAATGAACGTATTCGCTAGACTTTATGAGTTATTCAATCAATGATATCAATAAAATAATTTGTTTAAATAATTTTCAAATTATTAAATTACAATTTAAATTACTAAATATTAACTGATTTTGCTCAAATTTGGAGACTTCTTTTTGGCATTCAAACAAAAGTGGGGGGTGAGAGCAGAGAAATTCTAAAAGAAATCCACCATGTATAAATAAGAAACACCCTAATGTGTTATCAGTATTTATGTATATTTGTGTTTTCAAAATTTCTAAACAATTACTGATTCCACTCTTTTTTCCAGAGTCCACATTATTTCATATTCTTTTACTAATATTTTGGTTTCTTTCTTCAGGAAAGCCGGGATTTTTTGCCGTATTTTAATTTTGTAGTACGGCATTTTTTGCCGTATTTTATTTTTGTAGTCCGGCATTTGTTGCCAGATTTAAATTTTCTTGTACGAAAAATTTTATCATTACCGAAATTTCTTTTCGCATTTCAACTTTTTTGGCAGTAAGCATTGCTTTAAAAAATATTGAAATCTTCATTGGTTAAGAATTCGTGAATTATCACATCTCGAAGCCTTTTCCAGCTCTCCCTTTAAAAAATACGCGTTTTAGTGACTGGTCACAGAAGAGTGATCTGTCACATCTCGAAACCCTTTTCTAAGTCTCCCTTTAAAAAATACGCGTTTTAGTGACAGGTCACAGAAGAGTGATCTGTCACATCTCGAAACCCTTTTCCAAGTCTCCCTTTAAACAATACGCGTTTTAGTGACAAGTCACAGAAGAATGATCTGTCACATCTCGAAACCCTTTTCCAAGTCTCCCTTTAAAAAATACGCGTTTTAGTGACTGGTCACAGAAGAGTGATCTGTCACATCTCGAAACCCTTTTCCAAGTC
>CAKNYM010046393.1:35666-49051 GCA_932195095.1 Andricus curvator | reverse complement strand
TTTTTTTTTTGCTTAAAAAATTTATCTCTGTTGGCAGAAATTTCATCCTCTTTTGTTAAAATGCCACTGTTTGTTCGCAAATTAATCTGTAAACTGTTACATTTCTGAGAGAGAATCCATCTTTTTGGTTCAAAATTTAATTATTTTGTTGAAAATTCGTTTTTTTCAGTAAATAATTAATTTTTTACTGAAAGTTTAACTATTTCATTTGGGGTTGAAATTTGATCTTTTTTAGTGAGAGATTCTTTTTTTTCAATATTCAACAATTTAGTAGAAAATGACCTTCAATGACCTTCAAGGTTTTTTCAAGGTCAACTTTTTTTTAATGGAAACCCCCTTTTTTACATCGACAATCGATAGAGCGGGAAATTTTACGTTCAAATATGTACCCAGGTCATACATAGGTACATTGTAACTTTGAAGGTCACTCTAAGGTCATTTAAACTTAAACAAGGTCTGAATACCTCAGAGAATAGAAGTTTTTCAAATTTTTTTCCTAACGAGCAAAGCTGCTAACTTTAACAAAGCGTATTCAGTAGTGACCTTAAGCATGACCGTGACGATGACCTTCAAGGTCATTTCGCGGTCAATTCTTTTTTCATTGGGAACCCCCTTTCATGGTTACAATGTATGACCTGGGTACATATTTAAACGTAAAATTTCCGGCTCTATCGATTGCTGATGTAAAAAATGGGGGTCCCGATTTTTTTTAAAGTTGACCCTGAAAAAATCGTGAAGTTCATTTTCAAGGTCAAAATAAAGGTCACCATTGAATTCCTCGTTGAAAGTTACTTCAAGAATGACCTTGACCTCCCTGAAAAATATCTTATTTAAAGAAATATTCAGCCGTCCCGGGACTTTTGTGACACCCTGTATAATTGAAAATTTAACTATTTAGTTAAAAATTAACTTTCTCGGTGAAAACTAATATTTTATGGTTAAAAATTAAACTTTTTTGTAAAACATTTTTTTTCATTGAAAAGAAATTTTTCTTACTGCAAATTTCACTATTCAATGTTTCTTTGAAAACGGATCTTCTTTAGTTGAAAATTCAACCATTTGTTTCAAAATTCATGTATGTGATAAATCTATTCTTTCGATGAAAATTTATTTATTATGTTGGAAATTTAACAATTTGGTTCAACATTTTTTTCTTTCTGAACTGAAAAATCTTTTTTGTTTGAAAATTCTTGGTTTATCCGCAGCCCGATTTGCAAAATGCAAAATGGCAGACGATTTTCCAAAAAATTATTGGATTTTCATGAAATTTGACATCTGGGGATTTTTGGGGCCTCTGATAACGATTCTGAAGTCAGATTTTTAAAATTCAAAATGGCGGATCCAATATGGCGACGAGTTTTCACAAAATTAATGGATTTTCATGAAACTTGGTATCTGGGGGTTTTTGAGGTCTCTGATTACGAATCTGCAGTCAGTTTTTAAAAATTGAAAATGGCGGATCCAATATGGCGGACGAGTTTTTAAAAAATAAATCGATTTTCATGAAACTTAGCATCTGGGGTTTTTTGGGGCCTCTGATAACGAATCAGAAGTCAGATTTTAAAAATTCAAAATGACTGATCCAATATGGCGGACATTTTTTCAAAGAATTATTGGATTTTCATGAAACTTGACATCTGGGGGTTTTTGGGGCCTTTGATAATGAATCTGTAGTCATATTTCGAAAATTCAAAATTGCGGATCCAATATGAAGGACGAGTTTTCAAAAAATTCATGGATTTCCATGAAACTTGGTATCTGGCGTTTTTGGGGCCTCTGATAATGAATCTGAAGTCAGATTGTAAAAATTCGAAAAGGCGGATCCAATATGGCGGACGAGTGTTCAAAAAAAAAATTGATTTCCATGGAACTTGGCATCTGGGGGTTTTTGGGGTCTCTCATCACGAATCTGAAGTCAGATTTTAAAAATTCAAAATGACTAATCCAATATGGCGGACGGTTTTTAAAAAAATTATTGGATTTTCATGAAACTTGACATCTGGGGGTTTCGGGGCCTCTGATAACGAATCTGAAGTCAGATTTCAAAAATTCAAAATGGCGGATACAATATGGCGACGAGTTTTCAAAAAATCAATGGAATTTCATGAAACTTGGTATCTGTGGGTTTTTGGGGCCTCTGATAACGAATCTGAAGTCAGATTTTAAAAATTCAATATGGCGGATCCAATATGGCGACGAGTTTTCAAAAAATCAATGGATTTTCATGAAATTTGGTATCTGGTGGTTTTTGAGGTCTCCGATCACGAATATGCAGTCAGTTTTCAAAAATTGAAAATGGCGGATCCAATATGGCGGACGAGTTTTTAAAAAATTATTGGATTTTCATGAAACTTGTCATCTGGGGTTTTTTGGGGCCTCTGATAACGAATCTGAAGTCAGATTTCAAAAATTCGAAATGGCGGATCCAATATGGCGACGAGTTTTCAAAAAATTAATGGATTTTCATAAAACTTGGTATCTGGAGGTTTTTGAGGTCTGTGATCACGAATCTGCAATCAGTTTTCAAAAATTCAAAATGGCGGACCCAATATGGCGGGGGAGTTTTCAAAAAATAAATGTATTTTCATGAAACTTGGCATCTGGGGGTTTTTGGGGTCTCTGACCACGAATCTGATATCAATTTTTGAAAATTCAAAATGGCGGAAGATTTTTCAAAAATTATTGGATTTCAATAAAACTTGACATCTGGGAGTTTTTGGGGCATCTGATAACGAATCTGCAGTCATATTTTAAAAATTCAAAATGGCAGAAGAGTTTTCAAAAAATTATTGGATTTTCATGAAACTTGGCATCTGGGGGTTTTTGGGGTCTCTGATAACGAATATGAAGTCAGATTTTGAAAACTCAAAATGGCGGATTCAACATGGTGAACAAATGTTGAAAAAATGGTGGAATTTTCATCAAACTTGTGACTCAGGGGTTTTTGGGGTCGCTGACTACGAATCCGGAGCCAGATTTGCAAAATTCAAAATGGTGTATCCAATATGGTGGACGTGTTTTAAAAAAATTGTTGGATTTTCATGAAACTTGGCATCTAGGAGTTTCCGGGGTTGTTAATTTTGAAAGCTTGGTTAAAATAAAAAATTTCGTTTGCAACTTGGCTGTGAAAAATGTAGTTTAGTATAAAAGTTGCATCTTTGATGATTCACCAGTTTCATTTGCCATATTCGATCCTTCATTATGAATTTCTGAAAACTGACTTCAGATTTGTAATCAGAAACTCCAAAAACACACAAGTAACAAGTTATATGGGAATCTAACAACTTTTTCAAAATTAGTCTGCCATATTAGACCCGCCATTTTGAATCTTTGAAGTCTGACTTCAGATTTGTTATCAGAACCCCCAAAACTCTATAGATGCCATGTTTCATGGAAATACATTAATTTTTTGAAAATACTTCCGCCATATTGAATCAGCCATCTTGAGTTTCAGAAGTCTGGTAGCGCGTTTGTAATCAGCAACACCAAAAATCTCTTTATACTGATTATATTACAATATTAAATCAACAGTTACATTCAGAATTATTTCCACAAATTTGATCCACCATATTGAATCCGCCATATTGAATTTTATACCGTGCGGACGAGTTTTCAAAAAATGATGGATTTTCATGAAACTTGGCATCTGGGGGTTTTAGGGGTATCTGATAACGAATCTGAAGTCAGATTCTAAAAGTTCAAAATGTCAGATCCAATATGGCGGAATAGTTTTCAAAAAATTAATGGATTTTCATGAAACTTGGCATCTGGGGTTTTTTGGTGTCTCTGATCACGAATCTGAAGTCAGTTTTTAAAAATTCAAAATGACGGACGCAATATGGCGGACGATTTTTCAAAAAATTATTGGATTTTCATGAAACTTGATATCTGGGAGTTTTTTGGGCCTCTGATAATGAATCTGAAGTCAGATTTTGAAATTTCAAAATGTCGGACGCAATATGGCGCACGATTTTTAAAAAAATAATGGATTTTCATGAAACCTGGCATCTGGGGGTTTTAGGAGTCTCTGATAACGAACATGAAGTCAGTTTTTGAAAATTCAAAATGGCGGATCCAATATGGCGGACGAGTTTCCAAAGAATTCATGGATTTTCATGAAACTTGACATCTGGGAGTTTCTGGGGACTCTGATAACTAATCTGGAGTCAGATTTTAAAAATTCAAAATGGCGGACGCAATATGTCGAACGATTTTTCCAAAAATTATTGGATTTTCATGAAACTTGACATCTGGGCGTTTTTTGGCCTCTGATAACGGATCTGAGTCAGATTTTGAAATTCCAAAATGGCGAACGCAATATGGCGCACGATTTTTAAAAAAATAATGGATTTTCATGAAACCTGACATCTGGGAATTTTAGGAGTCTCCGATCACGAATATGCAGTCAGATTTTAAAAATTCAAAATGGCAGATCCAATATGGCGGACGAGTTTTCAAAAAATGCATGGATTTTCATGAAACTTGGCATCTGGAGGCTTATGAGGTCTCTGATCACAAATATGAAGTCAGTTATTAAAAATTCAAAATGGCGGATCCAATATGGCGGACGAGTTTTAAAAAAATTCATGGATTTTCATGAAACTTGACATCTGGGAGTTTTTTGGGACTCTGATAATGAATCTGGAGTCAGATTTTTAAAATTCAGAATGACGGATCCAATATGGCGGAACAGTTTTTAAAAAATTAATGGATTTTCATGAAACTTGGCATCTGGGGGTTTTTGGGGTCTCTGGTCACGAATCTGAAGTCAGTTTGGAAAATTCAAAATGGCGAATCCAATATGGCGAAAGAATTTTCAAAAAATTCATGGATTTTCATGAAACTTGGCATCTGGGGGTTTTAGGGTTTTTTGATAACGAATCTGAAGTCAGTTTAAAAAAATTTTAAATGGGGGATCCAATATGGCGGAAGACTTTTCAAAAAATTGTTGGATTTTCTTGAAACTTGACATCTAGAAGTTTTCGGGGTTGTTAATTTTGAAAGCTCGGTTAAAATAAAAAATTTCGATTTCAATTTGGCTGTGAAAAATGTCGTTTAGTATAAAAGTTGCATCTTTGATGATTCACTAAATCTACAGTTACAGTCAGAATTAATTCCACAAATTTGATCCACTATATTGAATCCGCCATATTGAATTTTATACCGTGAATGTAAGGGTTAAGTTCAGTTAGTGGAATAAATCATAAACTACCATCATAAACATTTTATGTAACAATTTATTCATTGATTTTTTTCATTCATTTTTTTTCTTTTTCATTTGTACATTTGTCTTCTTTTTTCCGCATCCAATAAACCCTCCTTTACGAAAAGAGAGACGCTTAGATTGCAAATAAATAAATAATAGTTTTGGCGCTATACTTAACTATTAAGTTTCATATCACTCTATCAACTCACATTCAACCATTTATTGAGATCATGCAGCAATTTTTTCAGCCTCTACAATTATTGCTTCTTTTTGAGGAACTTCTTTTGGTGCTTCTTCGATTTTCTTGATAGCTTCCTCAACGACTTCCTTCGCCTGATCTGCAACCTTCAAGATCAATTCTGGAACGGTTTCTGGTACAGCAGGAACTTCTTTGATAGATTGGACTGGTGCTTCTGGTTTGGCCACTTCTGGTTTGGCAACTTCTGCTTTGGCAACTTCTGGTTTGGCAACTTCTGGTTTCGCCACTTCTGGTACTGGTGCATCTGGTACTTTTAGTACTTCTGGTACAACATCAGAAACTGCTGCAGATTTCAGAATTAGTGTTGGCACTGCTGGAACTACTGGAACTACTGGAACTTCTGGAACCACTGGAACTGCGGCTTTAAGGTCGGATGCTACTACGGTTCTGGCTTGTTCAACAGGTTCTTCTACAGCTTGGTCATTCTGAGGTTCTTCCATAGGAGGATTAGCTGGTAAACCAGCCAAAAATACACAATCATCCTGGTCTGTCTTTACGAAGAAGGTCTTTGAGATCTTGTATTTATCCAGAACACCATAGGCCTGAAAATAATTTTTATGAATATTTTAACGTTTCTTAATTATTATTTATTAATTTCATAATCGAAATGGAGTAATGAAGAACCTATAATGTTTTAAATTTCAGTTAAGACACCTTTTTTTCTGTGTCCAATTGTCCTAATTACAAGGAGAAACAAAACAAAAATTTCATCTTTGGGGATGAATTCATTTAAATAAAATTAATGTGACTACTGTATTCAATTACATTCCAAGCAAAAATATTGTATTTTCAAAGAAGACAAAGAATGTTGGAGAAAATAGTTAACTTTTCAATTAAAGAGATGAATTTGCAACTAAAAAGTGGAATTTTCAACCAAAAAAATGCATTTTTGACAAATTAGTGCAACTTCTAACCAAATAGTTGAATTATCATCAACAAAAGAAATTATTATTCTCAACGAAAAATTTAATAGTTTATATTTCAACCAGAGAAGATTTTTATTTGTGACATCAAAAACCAAATAACATTTCAAACAAATAGTTAAACTTTCGAGCAAAATTATTGAATTTTGAAATCAAAAAGACAACTTTGTTGAATTTTTGACAAAATAATGAAATTATCTACAAAATAATGAAACTTTGAACCAAACAAAAAATTAATTAATTAAAATTAATTTTCTACAGAAAAATACAAATTTTCAACAAAATAGTTATAAAAAACAAAAAAATTCTTAATGAAAAATGTAATGATTTATAGTTCAACCGAAAAAATTTTTATTCTAAAGCAAGAGCAGTACAATTCAACCAAAAGATACGAATTTTTAACGGAATAGTTCAATTCTAAACCCACACAGGTTAACTTTAAACCTTAGTGTTAAATTTTCAAGCGAAAACAAAAAAAAAATTTTTCAAAAAAAAACGGTTGAATTTTCAACCATTAAATATGAGTTTTTAACAAAAAAGTTAATTTTAACTATATGGTTAAATTTTTAAACAAATAGTGGAATTTTATACCAAATTGTTGAATTTTTCAAAAAATACGGGTTTTTTTTACAGAAGAGTTAAAATTTCAACACTCAATATGAATTTTCAACAAAAAAATTCATTTTCAACTAAATAGTTAAGTTTTCAAGTATATAGTTTAATTTTCTAGCAAATTGATCAACTTTTAAGTCAAAATGACAATTTCGCTACAAAACAGTTAATTTTTAACCCAAAAATATTAATTTTGAACAAAAAGTTAATTTTCAACAAAATTGCTAAAATTCCAAAAATATAGTTGAATTTGCTACCAAAAAGATGAATTTTTAAACCAAAAACATGCATATTCAACATAAAAGTTGAATTTTTAATTTTAAAAATATAAATTTTTAACAAAAAAGATCATTTTCAACGAAATAATTGAAATTTCAACAAAACAGTTGAAATTTCTGCCAAAAAGATGAATTTTCAAACCAAAAATGTTATTTTTTCACCAAAAAAGACAAATCTTCCAATAAATAAAGTTTCTACCAAAGAGATAAATTTTAAAAAAAATTTAATAAAGAAGTTCAAATTTTAATCAAGTAGTTAAATTTTCAACCAAAAGAGATGAATTCTCAGAAAAAATATGATAGTTCTTATTTTAACCAAAAGTATTTAAATTTTGAATAAATGACAGTTAAATTCAATCAGAAAAGACAAATTTTCAAAAAAACAATTTAATCTTTATCCAAAATAGATGAATTTTCCACAAAAAAATGAATTTTCAACTAAGAAGATTATTTTTTTTAGCAAAAAAAGGAAATTATTCAACAAATTACAAGAATTGTTTTAAGAAACAATTGTATTTTTAAATAAAAAAAGTCAATTTTGAAGTAAAAAGGGACAAGTTAAATTTTCAGTAAAAAAAATTAATCTTCAACCAAAACAGGAGAATTTTTATCAAAACAGTTGAGTTTTCAACAAAGAAAAGTAATTTTCAGTTTTTAACGAAAAATCAAATTTTTTACCAAACAGTTACATTTTGAATGAAAAAAGATGAATTTTCAGCAAATAATTAAGAATTAATATTTCAACAACAAAAAAGTAAAAGTCGAATTTAAAAAAAAAACCGTTGAATTTTCGACAAAATAATTAAATTATTTACCCAAAAAGATTAATTTTTGTATTGAAAAATATGAATTTCCAATTAGAAATAGTTACATTTTGAACAAAAAAAGATTAATTTTCAATGAATAATGTAAGAGTTAATAGTTCAACCAAAAAATATTGTAATTTTTTTTTAAATTATTTTGAAAAATCAATCATTAACAAAATATATAATGATAGACTTTCCACCAAAAAGGAATTTACTTTCAACCAAAAAATACTAAAAAAAATTGTATTAGGTCCTATTAATTCAGTTAGCATGTAAGTGAAAAAACTGAAAATTTGGCTTAAAAAATAATGTTAATTTTACACTGCACACTATATTTCTAAATTTCTAACTATTTGACAGAAAATTAACTTTTTTGTTGAAAATATGTATTTTTGGGTTATAAATTCTACACGTACGGAAAAAATCAGGCTATTTGTACGGAAATTTCGTTATTTGTAGTCACGACCTATTAAAAAAAGATAACATAATCTAAAAGGAAAATTTTTCTATTATTCGGAGATTAATAATAACCACAAATAGATTATTTTCTTAACCTATTTCCAATGTTGGTCAACAAGTGAGATATACAATTTCCAATCAAATAAGTTATCATGATATGGAATCGATCGATTCAGACTAAATACGCGTGATAAAAAAAAATTAAAAAAATAAATACATAATAAATGTAATATAATATAATAAATAAAAATAAATAAAAAATAATAATATAATAATAAATATAATTATTAAATAAAAATATGACAATAAATATAATTAAATAATATAATAAATAATAATAGATCAATAAAAATACATCAACACTTATGAAGTCGTCATTTGATACATGCAAAGATAGAATAAAAATTATAAAAATTGTTATACCATTCTTAGTAAAAAAAAAAATATATTTCACGAAAAAATTAAATGTAATCTCCGAATTAATATTTTTTTAATACTGCACAAGTTACAAATTCAATTGTTATTTCATAAGAATTTATGAATAGAAATAATGTACAAGAAATCAATTATTGATGACAAAATATATTAATAATTTGATAAATATATTTTTTATTTTATTTATTATTTTTTATTTGATGATTGATTTATTACTAAAACAGCTTGATAATTCAACTGTTTTGCTTGAAATTAAACTCTTTTTTGGTTGCAATATCAACTTATAGATTATTTGTTTAGAATTTATATTTTTTCGTTGATAATTAATATTTTGGTATCAAACTCATCTTTTTGTTTTTAAATTAGTTTTTTTGTTCGTTGAAAATTAATTTTCTATCTGAAAATTTAAGTACTGAATTTCTGATCAAAAATTGGTATTTTTAATTGACAATTGATCAATACAAAATTCAACTTTTTTGTTAAAAATTCATCGACTATGGTTTACGATTCAACTATTTTCTTAAAAATTCGTTTTCTTAATTTAGAATTTATTTTTTTTACTGAAAAATTATCTAATAAATTTATGTTCGAAAATTGTTATTTTTAATTAACAATTGATCAATATTAACTGAAAATTAAAATTTTTGTTAAAAAATTTCTCGATTTTGGTTGACGACTCAACTATTTTGTTGAAAATTCGTTTTCTTGATTTATAATTAATTTTTTTATATGAAAATTTAACTGCTGAATTTCGGATCAAAAATTAATATCTTTAATTGACAATTTATTAATATTAACTGAAAATTAAACTTGTTGGTCAAAAATTCATCGGTTTTGGTTTTTGGTTTTGGTTCAACTATTTTGTTGAAAATTTGTTCTCTTGATTTAAAATTAATTTTTTAAACTGAAAATTTAACTATTAAATTTCTGGTCAAAATTTATATTTTTTTAATTAACAATTGATCAATATTAACTGAAAATTAAACTTCTTGGTTGAAAATTCATGTTTTTTGTTGAAAATTCAAATTTTTGATTAAAAATTCATATGTTTTGGTTGACAATTCAACTATTTTGTTGAAAATTCGTTTTCTTGGTCGAAAATTAATTTTTTCAACTGAAAATTCAACTATTTGAGTTGTGGTTGAAATTTTTTTTTGAAAATCTGTCTTTTTTTGATAAATTAAAATGTATTTGATTTAAAATTGAAATATTTCTTGTTCTGAATCAGAACTATTCGTTTTTTTTTTGCTTAAATTGGAACCAAATTAATAAAATCCAATTAGAAAATCCAATTTTTTTTTTCGTTGAAAATTAATTTTCTATTTGAAAATTTAAGTACTGAATTTCTGATCAAAAATTGGTATTTTTAATTGACAATTAATCAATGCTAAATTAAACTTTTTAGTTGAAAATTCATCGGTTTTGGTTTACGATTCAACTATTTTCTTAAAAATTATTTTTCTTAATTTAAAATTAATTTTTTTTAACTGAAAATTTAACTATTACATTTTTGGTAAAAATTTATATTTTTTTAATTAACAATTGATCAATATTAACTGGAAATTAAACTTTTTGGTTAAAAATTAATCGGTTTTTTTTAACAGTTCAACTGTTTTGTTGACATTTTTTTCTTGATTTAAAATTAATTTTTTTAACTGAAAATTTAACTATTAAATTTTTGGTAAAAATTTATATTTTTTTAATTAACAATTGATCAATATTAACTGAAAATTAAACTTTTTTGTTAAAAATTAATCGGTTTTTGTTAACAGTTCGACTGTTTTGTTGAAAATTTTTTTTCTTGATTTAAAATTAATTTTTTAAACTGAAAATTTAACTATTAAATTTCTGGTCTAAAATATATATATTTTTTTAATTAACAATTGATCAATATCAACTGAAAATTAAACTTCTTGGTTGAAAATTCATGTTTTTTGTTGAAAATTCAAATTTTGATTAAAAATTCATATGTTTTGGTTGACAATTCAACTATTTTATTGAAAATTCGTTTTCTTCGTCGAAAATTAATTTTTTTAACTGAAAATTTAACTATTTGAGTTGTGCTTGAAATTATTTTTTTGAAAATCTGTCTTTTTTTGATAAATTTAACTGTATTTGATTTAAAATTGAAATATTTCTTGTTCTAAATAAGAACTATTACATTTCTTATTTTTTATTTTACTTTTTTGCTTAAATTGGAACTAAATTAATAGAACCCAATTAGAAAATCAAATTTTTGTTTGTTGAAAATTAAATTATTTAATAACAATTTTAATTAACTTGTGAACAATTAATTTTATTGAAACTTAATTTTTGTTGAAGATCCATCTCTTTGGTACAAAATTTAACTATCACATGGAAAAAATACTTTTCCTGGTTCAGAATTCATCTTTTTGGTAAAAAATTCAACTATATGCTTGAAAATTAATTTTTTTAACTGAAAATTTAACTATAGTTTTTGTTGAAATCATTTTTTTGAAAATCTGTATTTTTTTGATGAATTTAACTGTCTTCGATTTCAAATTGAAATATTTCTTATTTTCAATAAGAAATATTACATTTTTTATTGAGAATTCATCTTCTGTGGTTGAAAAATTCAACTAATTTGATAAAAATTTAAACTAATTTGTTAAAAATTAATTTTTTTGTTTGAAAATTCATCTCTTTGGTAAAAAATTTAACTATCTGATGGAAAAAATATTTTTCTTGGTTCAGAATTCATCTTTTTGGCAGAAAATTCAACTATGTGGTTGAAATTTTACCTATTTGGTTAAAAATTAACTTTTTTTATGAAAATTAATATTTCGGGTTGAAAATTCAACTCTTTTGTAGGAAATTTTTCTTTTTGGCTTGAAAATTTAACAATCTAGTTAACCTTTTTGGTTAAAAATTTATCTTTTTGTTTAAAAATTTAATTATTTTGTTATAAATTTAATTATGTTGTAAAAAATTCAATTTATGGTTGATTTTTCATCTTTTTAGTTGTAGATTCATCTTTTTCGTTGAAAACTTAACTATTTTGTTGAAAACTCGTCTTTTTTATAAAAAATGTACCTTTTTGGTTACAAATTTAATTATTTTGTTGTAAATTTAATTACTTTTTCAAAAATTCAATAAAATTGACTTTCTTGGTTTCAAAATTTAACAGTTTGGTAGAAAATTTAACTATTTGGTTAAAAATTAACTTGATTGTTGTAAATTCAACTGTTTTGTAAAAAGATTGTCTTTTTGGCTTCAAAATTCGACAATGTGGTAAAAAATTAACTTTTCTTTTGTTGAAAATCAATTTTTTTAAATTTAAAATTCAAAAGCATTTTGATAGAAAACTGAATTTACTTGTTGAAAATTCAACAACTGGGTTGAAAAACATTTTGATAAAAAATTCTTCAATATCGACAATTTTATATCAGGAAATTTAAATTGTCAGCAATATTCTAATTTCGAGAATTTTGTATTTCGAATATTTTCTTATTCGGAAATTTTATTTTTTGAGATTTTTCAGTCATTACGAACTAATCCGATAGAAAAAGGATTTTTTTTAAATATCCAAAAAGTTTGATTTCCAATTCGAAAAAGAAACGAAAATTTTATTAATTTTAGAATTTGATGTATTAAAATATTAATTTAATTTAATTTTTTTTCAATTTAATTTATTTATTTGAATTAATTACCTTTTGTAGGATTTCTCCAGGCGCAAGGGGTTGTCTGGTCATAATCCAAGCATTTTGAGTATGGACTGGTCCAAATCCTGAACAACTCCACAAAACAGCGTAATTTTTGTAATCAGTTTCCAAAACTGAGTACTGAGTCTCAGGCGTCAATGGCAAAGTCGTATATTTCACGTGAAGTTTTCCTTCGTCAGCTTTCGATGCAGCTGCTTTAATTTCACCATCAAGTACTCTTTTGACTCCAGTACTGAAAAAATCAATCAAAAAATTATTGCATTTCAGCGACCTTATGCCAAGTTTGAAATAAAATATTTGAAAATTTAATAATTTGAGTGGCCATTTTGAATCCGCGATTTTGAATTTATAACTTTTGACGTCAAATTCGAAATTAGCGATCTCAAAAACCCCCTTTATACAGAGTTTGCGATAAATAATGTGAAAATTTAAGGATTTTGGCCGCCATTTTGAATCCTACATTTTTAATCTACTATTTTTGACGTCAAATTCGAAATCAGTAGCCTGAAAAACCCCCTTATACCAAGTTTCAGACAAATATGTAAAAATTTAATCATTTTAGTCGCCATTTTGGATCCGCCATTTTGAATTTGTAACTTTTGACATCAAATTCAAAATCAGCGATCTCAAAAACCCCTTTATACATATTTTGAGATAAATAATGTAAAAATTTAAGAATTTTGGCCGCCATTTTGAATCCGACATTTTGAATTTACTATTTTTG
>CAKNYM010046393.1:14808-26888 GCA_932195095.1 Andricus curvator | reverse complement strand
CAACCATTTAATTCAAAATTCAATTTTTTTATTGAAGATTCATTGTTATAGTTGAAAATTAATATTATTATTTGAAAATTCAACTGCTTAATTCAAAATTCAATTTTTTTATTGAAGATTCATTATTATAGTTGAAAATTAATTTCATTATTTGAAAATTCAACTATTTTGTTGAAAATGCATGTATTTTGTCATAATTCATATTGTTTGTCGAAAATTAAAATTTTATTTTGAAAATTCATGTATCTTGTTGAAGTTTCATATTTTTTGGTAAAAAATTCAACTATTTAATCTAAAAATCAATTTTTTTATCGAAGATTCAATATTACTATTATATTAAATTGAGTATTATTAATAAAAAATATGCCAAGTAGTAAACTCACCCTGCTCATGTCGAAATTGGCCATAGGGATGTATTCCGGACACCAGCCCAAATTGGGCACTTGTGCCCCGGCCAAGGCCAGGACGGATAGGACAACGGCGATCTTCCCCAGCATTTCAAAGACGATCTGTGTTGAAGATCGTCGATCTCCGTTCCTTTTATCCGCTGAGGGCAGGAGCGTTGACCGGGCATTTTTGCCCCTTCCCCTTCCCCCACCCCCACCCCACCCCCCATAAAACACATATGCGTGGCTCCTTGCTACGTTACGGTATCCGTGTCCACTTCTTCTCTTCGATCAGTACTGCTATGCTATGCTATGCTATATGGTGACGGCTATTGGCCATTGGCCAATGGCCATTGGCCATTGGTTATTGGTCAATGGTGCAGGGACCTCTCGAGAGTCGACGAGAGGAGGGAATCTTACGACAGTCCAAAATCTTTCAAAAAACCGGTAAGGAAAGAACTGAGTGGATAAGCGACAACGGTACTCTGGCAGGTTGTTTACCATCCTCAGGCTGCAGCAAGTCAATCAGGGGTTATGTCGATATTATCAGGAATCTTTAACCAAAAAGACGAATTTTTCACAAAATATAGGAATTTTCAACAAAAAATTCTAATTTTCTACCAAAAATATGGATTTTTATCAAAGTACATGAATTTTCAATCTAGAATGAAATATTTATATTGACAGAAAAATAAATTTATTAAAAAAAAAACAATTTTCAATAAAATAATTAAATTTTCAATCGAAGAAATCAATCGTTAACCAAAAAGATAAATATTTCATCAAAAAGATTAATGTTCTACCACAAGCAACGAATTTTCAACAAAATAGTTAAATTTTCAAATAATGAAATTAATTTTCAACTATAATAATGAATCTTCCATAAAAAAATTGATTTTGAATTAAATAGTTGAATTTTTGACCAAAAAGATTAATTTTTTTCAAAAAAGACGAATTTTGAACAAAATATATGAATTTTCAACAAAAAATTTTAATATTCTACAAAAAATATGAATTTTTACCAAAATACATAAAGTTCAATCTAGAATGAAATATTTACAAATCAATTGTTAACCAAAAAGATGATTTTTCGATCAAGAATATTAATGTTCTATCACAAGCAACGAATTTTAAATAAAATAGTTACATTTTTAAACAATGAAGTAAATTTTCAAAAAAATGATAAATCTTCAATTCAAAAATGAAAATTGATATTAATAGTTGAATTTTTGACCAAAAAGATGAATTTTTACCAAAAAAGGCGAATTTTCAACAAAATACATGAATTTTCATCAAAAAATTTTAATTTTCTACAAAAAATATGAATTTTTACCAAAATACATGAATTTTTAACCCAAAATGGATTAGTCATATTTAAAGTAGAACAAATTATTTTTAACCACAAAAAACAATTTTCAATAAAATATTTGAATTTTCAATCAAAGAAGTCAAATTTTGAATTAAATAATTGAATTTCTTAACAAATAGACGAATTTTAACAAAATATATGAATTTTCAACAAAAAATTTTTATTTTGTACAAAAAATATGAATTTTTACCAAAATAGATGAATTTTCAATATAGAATAAAATATTTATATTGACAGAAAAACAAATTTATTTAAAAACAAAAACAATTTTCAATAAAAGAGTTAAATTTGCAATCAAAGAAATCAATTGTCAACCAAAAAGATGAATTTCTCATTAAGAAGATTAATTTTCTATCACAAGCAACGAATTTTCAACAAATTATTTAAATTTTTTAACCAAGAAATGAATTTTCAACTATAATAATGAATCTTCAATACAAAAATAAAATTTGAAATGAATAGTTGAATTTTTGACCAAAAAGATGAATTTTTACTAAAAAAAGACGATTTTCAACAAAATAATTCAATTTTAAACCGAAGAAATGAAATTTCAACTATAATAAACAATCTTCAATAAAAAATTAAATATTCAAATAAATAGTTGAATTTCTGACCAAAAATATGACTTTTCTACCAATAAAGAGGAATTTTCAACAAAATACATGAATTTTCAACAAAAAATTTTAATTTTCTACAATCAATATGAATTATTACCAAAATACGTGAATTTTCAACATAATAGTTGAATTTTTGAACAATAAATTAATTTTCAACTATAATAATGAATGTTCAACAAATAAATTGAATTTTAAATTAAATAATTGAATTTTTTACCAAAAAGACGAATTTCAATCTAGAATGAAATATTTATGATGACAGAAAAACAAATTTATTAAAAAAAAAAAACAATTTTCAATAAAAGATGAAATTTTCATTAAGAAGAATAATGTTCTATCACAAGCAACCAATTTTTAACAAATTAGCTAAATTTTCAAAGATCGAAATGAATTTTCAACTACAATAATGAATCTTCAAAAAAAAATAAAATTTGAAGTTGATAGTTGATAGTTGAATTTTTGACCAAAAGGTGAATTTTAAATAAAATAGTTACACTTTTGAAGAATGAAATACATTTTCAACTATAATGATAAATCTTCAATCAAAAAAATAAACTTGAAATTAATAGTTGAATTTTTGACTAAAGAAATTAATTTTCAAATATAATAATGAAAATTTAATAAAAAAATGGAATTTTTAATTGAATAGTTGAATCATTGACCAAAAATATGACTTTTTTACCAAAAAAGACGAATTTTCAACAAAATATATGGTTTTTGAACTAAAAAATATAAGTGTTCAACCCAAAATAGAATAATTATATTTACAATCAAAATAATTAGTTTTTAACCATAAGAAACGAATTTTCAACAAAATAGTTCAATTTTAAACCAAAGAGATTAATAATTTTCAACTCTAATAATGAATCTTCAATCAAAAATTGAATTTTGAAATAAATAGTTGAATTTCTGACCAAAAATATGACTTTTCTACCAAAAAAGACGAATTTTCAACAAAAAATTTTAATTTTCTACAAATAATATGAATTAATACCAAAATACATGAATTTTCAACATAATAGTTGAATTTTTAAACAATTAAATTAATTTTCAACTATAATAATGAATCTTTAATAAAAAAATTGAATTTTGAATTAAATAATTGAATTATTTACCAAAAAGACGAATTTTCAACAAAATATATGAATTTTCTACAAAAAATATGAGTTATTAGCAAAATACATAAATTTTCAATCTAGAATGAAATAGATATTTATATTGACAGAAAAAAAATTTATTAAAAAAGAAAAACAATTTTCAATAAAAGAGTTAAATTGTTAAACGAAGAAATCAATTGTCAACCAGAAAAGATGAATTTTCAACAAAATACATGAATTTTCAACAAAAAATTTTAATTTTCTACAAACAATATGAATTATTACCAAAATACGTGAATTTTCAACATAATAGTTAAATTTTTAAACAATAAATTAATTTTCAACTATAATAATGAATGCTCAATAAATAAATTGAATTTTAAATTAAATAATTGAATTTTTTACCAAAAAGATGAAATTTCAACAAAATTATATGAATTTTCAACAACAATTTTTAATTTTCTACAAAAAATATGGATTTTCACCAAAATATATGAATTTTCAATCTAGAATGAAATATTTATATTGACAGAAAAACAAATTTATTTTAAAAAAAAATTATCAATAAAAGAGTTAAATTTGCAATCAATTTTCAACCAAAAAGATGAATTTTTTATTAAGAAGAACAGTAAAACAAATTTATTTTTAACAAAACAAAAAAAAATCAATAAAATAATTAAATTTTCAATCAAAGAAATCAATTGGCAACCAAAAAAATGATTTTTTCATCTAGAATATAATGTTCTATCACAAGCAACGAATTTTAAATAAAATAGTTACATTTTCAAACAATGAAATAAATTTTCAACTATAATGATAAATCTTCAATGCAAAAATGAAAATTGAAATTAATAGTTGAATTTTTTACCAAAAAGACGAAATTTCAACAAAATACATGAATTTTCAACCAAAAATTTGGATTTTGGTAAAAATCCAAATTTAATTTAAAACAAAAAAAAAATCAAAAAAATAATAAAATTTTCAATCAAATAAATCAATTGTCAACCAAAAAGATGATTTTTTCATCAAGAAGATTAATGTTCTATCACAAGCAACGAATTTTCAACAAAATAGTAAAATTTTTAAACAATGAAGTAAATTTTCAAAAAATTTAATTTTCCACCAAAAAAGACGAATTTTCAACAAAAGATTTTAATTTTCTACAAAAAATATGAGTTTTTACCAAAATACATGAATTTTCAATCTAGAATGAAATATTTATATTTACAGAAAAAAAATGTATTAAAAAAAAATGCAATAAAATAATTAAATTTTCTATTAAAGAAATCAATTGTTAACCAAAAAGATGATTTTTCCATCGAGAATATTAATGTTCTATCACAAGCAACTAATTTTCAACAAATTAGTTGAATTATTAAACAATGAAATAAATTTTCAACTATAATGATAAATCTTCAATTAAAAAATGAAATTTAAAAAAATAGGTGAATTTTTAATTAAAAAAAGAATTTTCCACCAAAAAAGACGAATTTTCCATAAAATACATGAATTTTCAACAAAAAATTTCAACTTTCTACAAAGAATATGAATTATTCCCAAAATACATGAATTTTTCAAAAAATAGTTAAATTTTCAAATAATGAAATTAATTTTCAACTATAATAATGAATCTTCAATAAAAAAATTGAATTTTGAATTAAATGGTTGAATTTTTGACCAAAAAGAGTAATTTTTTCCAAAAAAGACGAATTTTCTACAAAATACACGAATTTTCAACAAAAAATTTTTATTTTCTACAAACAATATGAATTATTACCAAAATACATGAATTTAAAACATCATAGATAAATTTTTGAACAATGAAATCAATTTTCAGCTATAATAATGACTCTTCAATAAAAAAATTAAATTTTGAATTAAATAATTGAATTTTTTTACCAAAAAGAAGAATTTTCAACAAAAGTTGTAATTTTCTACAAAAAAAATATAAAATTTTACCTTTCATATATAAATTTTCAACCCAAAATGGAATAGTTATATTGACAATAAAACAAATTTATTTTTAACAAAAAAAGAAAAAAATTTCAATAAAATAATTAAATTTTCAATCAAAGAAACCAATTGTCAACCAAAAAGATGATTTCTTCATGAAGAATATAATGTTCTATCACAAGCAACTAATTTTCAACAAATTAGTTGAATTTTTAAACAATGAAATACATTTTCAACTACAATGATAAATCTTCAATTCTAAAATGAAAATTGAAATTAATAGTTGAATTTTTGACCAAAAAGATTAATTTTCTAACAAAAAATACGAATTTTCAACTAAAAAATATAAATGTTCAACCCAAAATAGAATCAGAATATTTTGAATCAAAATAATTAATTTTTAACCATAACAAAACGAATTTTCAACAAAATAATTACATTTTTAAAGAAACAAATGAATTTTCAACTATAATAATGAATCTTCAATAAAAAATTGAATTTTGAAAAAAGACGAATTTTCAACAAAACACATAAATTTTCAAGCCAGAATAGAATAGTTATACTTACAGTAAAAAAATTCATTTTTAACCATAAAAACCAATTTTCAATAAAATGGTTACATTTTCAGTCAGAGAAATCAATTGTCAACCAAGAAGATGAATTTTTCATTAAGAAGATTAATCTTTTACCACAAAAAACGAATTTTCTTCAAAATAGTTAAATTCTTACCTAAAGAAATTAATTTTCCAATATAATAATGAATATTTAATTAAAAAATTAAATTTTTAATTGAATAGTTGAATCTTTGACCAAAAATATGACTTTTCTACCAAAAAATACGAATTTTCAACAAAATACATGAATTTTCAACTAAAAAATGTAAGTGTTCAACCCAAAATTGAAACAGAATATTTACAATAAAAATAATTCATTTTTAACCATAAAAAACGAAATTTCAACTAAATAAATAAATTTTTAAACAACGAATATAATTTTCAACTATAATGATGAATATTTAATAAAAAACTGAAATTTAAACATACTAGTTGAATTTTTGACCAAAACGATGAATTTTTTACCAAAAAAGACGAATTTTCAACAACAAATTTTAATTTTCAACTACAGAATATAAATTTTTAACAAAGTACATGAATTTTCAACAAAAAAATTTTTTTTCTATTAAAACAGGAATTTTTACCAAAATACATAAATTTTCAACCAAAAATGGAATGGTTATATTGAAAGTAAAACCAATTTATTTAAAAAAAAAAACAATTTTCAATAAAATAGTTAAATTTTCATTCAAAGAAATCAATTGTCAAGCAAGAAGATGAATCTTCATTAAAAAAGATAATTTGAACTTAATATTTGAATTTTTGACCAAAAAGATGAATTTTTACTAAAAAAGACGAATTTTCAACAAAAATTTTGTATTTTCTACAAACAATATGAATTATTACCAAAATACATGAATTTTCAACATAATAGTTAAATTTTTAAACAATGAAATTAATTTCCAACTATAATACTGAATCTTCAATAAAAAAATTGAATTTTGAATTAAATAGTTGAATTTTTGACCAAAAAGATGATTTTTTTCCCCAAAAAGACGATTTAAAAAAAAAAATGAATTTTCAACAAAAAATTTTAATTTTCTAAAAAAAAAAATTTCACAGAAACACATGAATTTTCAACCCAGAATGGAATAGTTATATTTACAGTAGAAACAAATTTATTTTTAACCACAAAAAACAATTTTCAATCAAATATTTAAATTTTCAATCAAAGAAGTCAAATTTTAACCAAAGAAATGAATTGTCAACCACAAATTTTTCAACCAAGGAAATGAATTTTTCACTAAAGTAATGAATCTTCAATAACAAAATCAATTTTGTACCAAATACTTAAATTTTCAACAATAAAAATTCATTTTCTACCAAAACAGACGAACTTTCAACAAAATACATGAGTTTTCAACTAAGAAAGATAAATTACAGTTAGAAAAATTAATTTTACCCTTTAAGAAAGGATTTTCAACTAAATAGTTAAATTTTCAACCAAAAAAAATGAATTTACAACTGTAATAATGAATCTTCAATAAAAAAATTGAATGAAATAGTTGAATTTTTGACCAAAAAGATATATTTTTTACCAGAAAAGACTATTTTTCTACAAACAATATGAGTTATTACCAAAATTAATCAATTTTCAACAAAATAGTAAAATTTTCAAATAAAGAAATTAAATTTCAACTATAATAATGAGTCTTCAATAAAAAAACTGAATTTTCAATTAAATAGTTGAATTTTTGACGAAAAAGATGAATTTTTTCCAAAAAAGACAACAAAAAATTTTAATTTTCTACAAAAAAATCAATTTTTTGCCAAAACATATGAATTTTCAACCCAAAAATGGAAAAGTTATATTTACGGTAACCAAATTCATTTTTAACTATAAAAACCAATTTTCTTCAAAATAGTTGAATTTTTAACCAAAAAAGATGAATTTTCAGAAAAAATTACATAAACTTTCATTTAAAAAATATGAATGTTCGACCCAAAATAGAATAATTATATTCACAAATGAAACAAATTTATTTTTAACCATAAAAAACAAATTTTCAACAAAATAGTTACATTTTTAACCAAAAAATTAATTTTCAACTATAATAGTGGATCTTCTATAAAAAAAAATTTCAACCAAATAGTTGCATTTTTGACTAATTTTGATGAATTTCCTACCAAAAATACGAATTTTCAACAAAACACATGAATTTTTAACTAGAAAATATAACTTTTCTACAAAAAGTATAAATTTTTACCAAAATACATTAATCTTCAGCCCAAAATGGAATAGTTATGTTGGCAGCAAAGCAAATTTATTTTTAACAAAAAAAAAACCATTTTCAATAAAATAATTCAATTTTTAATAAAGAAATCAATAATTGTCAACCAAAAAGATGAATTTTTTATCAAGAAGATTAATGTTGTACCACAACTAACGAATTTTCAACAAGATAGTTAAATTTTTAAACAATCAAAAAAATGTCCAACTATAATGATAAATTTTCAATAAAAAAATGAAATTCCAACTTAGTAGCTGAATTTTTACCAAAAAAATGAATTTTTCACAAAAAAAATGAATTTTTTACCAAAAAAGACGAATTTTCTACAAAATACATGAATTTTCAACAAAAAAGTTAAATTTATCACAAAAATATGAATTATTACCAAAATACATGAATTTTCAACAAAATAGTTAAATTTATAACCAAAGAAATAAATTTTCAACAAAAATACCATAAAAATGAATTTTCAACCAAGAAGATTAATTTTCTACCAAAAGAGACGAATTATCGACGAAATATATGAATTTTCAACAAAAAAGAAACAATAAATTTTCTACCAAAAAATATGAATTTTCAACAAAATAGTTTAATTTGAAAAAAAAATTATTGTTGAACCAAGAACATTAATTTTATACGAAAAAGTTTAATTTTTAACGAATAAAGACGAATGTTCAACAAAATACATGAATTTTCAACTAAAAAAGATAGATTTTTAACCCAAAATAGAATAGTTATATTCACAGGAAAAAAAAGTTAATTGTTAAAAGTATATAAAATTTTTAACAAAATAGTTAAATTTGTAACCAAAGAAATGAATTTTCAAGTACAGTGATGAAAGTTTAATAAAAAAAATCAATTTTAAATCAAATAGTTGAATTTTCTACCAAAAAAATGAATTTCCAACAAAGTACATGAATTTTCAACTAACGAAAATTAATTTTTAACCCGAAATGGAATATTTATATTTGCAGTTGAAAGAATTAATTTTTTACCGTATGAAACGAATTTTCAACCAAATCATAAATATTGAAAATGTGGCGAATTTTGAACAAAAAAACCTGAATTTTCAAATCATAAAGATAAATTTTCTATAAAAAATTATGAATTTTTAACAAAATACATAAATTTTCAAGAAAAACGTTATATTTTTAACGAAAAAAATTAATTTTCAACTAAAATGGGGAATCTTCAACCAAAAAAATACATTTTCATAAAAATACATAAATTTTCAACTAAAAAAGGTAAATTTTTAACCCAAAATAGAATTGTTATATTAACAGTTGAAACAATTGATTTTTAACCATAAAAAATTAAATTCGAACCAAACAGGTCAATTTTCAACGAAACAAATAAATTTGGCAACTAAAAAAGTGAATTTTTCAGAAAGAAGATTATTATTCTACAACAAGAGACGAATTTTCAACTAAGTAGTTAAATTTTCAACCAAAGAAATTAATTTTCAACTACAATGATGAATCTTCAATAAAAAAACATTTTTGAACCAAATAGTTGAATTTCAGAACAGAAAGATGAATTTGCAACCATGAAGAATAATTTTCGGCCAAAAAGGAAGAATACTCTATCAAAAAAGATAAATTTTTTACAAAATATATGAATTTCCAACAGAACAATTACATTTTTAACCAAGGAAATGAATTTTCAACTACAATGTTGAATGTTCAAAAAAGAAATTTGAACCATATATTTGAATGTTTTAACAAAAATATGAATTTTCAGCCATGAAGAATAATTTTCTATAAAAAAAGTGTTTTCACAAAAAAAAAATACATGAATTTTCAACCCAAAATGGAATAGTTATATTGACAGTTAAACAATTTTATTTTTAACGAAAAAAAAACAATTTTCAAAAAAGTAGTTAAATTTTTAATCAAAGAAAGCAATTGTCAACCAAAAATATGAATTTTTCATCCAGAAGATTAATGTCCTACCACAACTAACGAATTTTCATCAAGATAGTTACATTTTTAAACAATCAAAAAAATTTGCAACTATAATGATACATTTTCAATAAAAAAATTAAATTTCAACTTAATAGCTAAATTTTTTACCAAAAAAGACGAACTTTCAACAAAAATTTTTCATTTTCTACAAAAAATCTGCATTTCTACCAAAATACATGAATTTTCAACTCAGAATGGAATAGTTATATTGACAGTAAAACAAACGAATTTTTACCTAAAAAAAAATTTTTCAATGAGATAGTTAAATTTGCAATCAAATAAATCAATTGTCAACTAAAAATATAAATATTTATAATATTATATGTAATATATGTATTAATGTATAATATTAATACATTATTTGGACAGTTTTCAACAATAACAACATTCCTAATTAGTTGATAAATTGTGAGATTTTTTTGAACAAATTCATTATTCGGGTATTTGTCCACGGTAAAATTGTTTTTTTTTCAAGGTCAGTCCTTTTAATTGGGAACTTAATGATAATTCAGTAACACTTATAATCAGTTGATAAATTGCATAATTTTTTTTATTAAATTCAATGAACAAATGCAACAATTGAATTTATTTTATTTCTATTAAATATTTTTAATTGCAATATTTTATTCTGAAGTTTAAAAAGTTTATTATTATATTTCACTACTATACTAATAATGTAAAAAAATCTTTTCTATTAAATTGACTCTTTGATGCCTAGCGTTTTCGTTAATATTTTTATATATGAAAATTAAAAATAAATAAATAATTTATATCAATTTTAAAGAATTTTAAATAAAATCATTCCAAATTTTACATTCTTGCGTGATATTAAGAGTACCATTTACAATGCTTTAACAGGTTATACCTATCAAAAAATTTACAATATGAAAAAAATAAATTAATAAATTTTGGAAGAGGCTATTTTCATATTTTCACGTCCGAGAGTTTTAAATTTATTTACAAAATATCAAAAATGTGCTAATGTTCTTGAACAACAATTTATAGAAACGTTGCAAGTGAGGATTGTATTCTAACAATAAATTATTGTCTCGAAGAGACGTCAAGAGTCCGAAAAATGTTTATATTTTTTTATTCCAAAATTTTTACTAATTATTGGAAAAAATTGTACAACAAATATGATTAAATTTGATAAATAGTGGCCAAACTTTTCTTTTAGTTTTTAAAATGTTTATAATAATATGTTCTTAAGAACCACTTATTTATTAATTACTTTAATCCTTTATTTGCACGATAGAAAAAATGAGTAAAAAATATAAGAATCTAAATATCAGTACAAACTGATTCAGTTATTTTGTACTCAAATCACTTTCAAAAGTTGTTTTTTCCCTATAGTCTTCCACTCGTGATTGTGAAAGTATGGGATTTTCCAAATAGGAATTGTGTGCTACTTTTATTGTCAATATTTTTGTGATTTGACATTTTTTTTTTATTTTTCATCAAAGTTCAACAAATAAAATATGTTAACAATTTGAATCAAATGATTTTAGGATATTTTGTTTGGAAAAAAACTATATCGATGGATTATATCATTAAAATGATAATAGTAATAGTATATTTGTTCGCGTCTCCGAGACGCATCGATCGACCTATTGTTAAACCTCTTATGACGCACCAGTAAAGATTTATCAAGTTAAAAAAATTGTTTATTCTGTTCATGTCAGAGAAACTTTTTTAATATTAAAAATACAACAATACGATATTTAGTGTATTTGTTCGCGTCTTTGAGACGCATCGATCGACCTATTGTTAAACCTGTTATGACGCACCAGTAAAGATTTATCAAGTTAAAAAAATGGTTTATTCTGTTTATGTCAGAAAAACTTTTTTA
>CAKNYM010046393.1:0-14798 GCA_932195095.1 Andricus curvator | reverse complement strand
CCTATTGCTGAACCTCTTATGACGCACCAGGACAGATTTATGAAGTTAAAAAATGGTTTATTCTGTTTATGTCAGAATAAATTTTTTAATATTCCAAATACAACAATACAATATATAGTGTATTTGTTCGCGTCTTCGAGACGCATTGAGCGATCTATTGTTAAATATCTTATGATGCAACAGAACAGATTTATGAAGTTAAACAATGGTCTATTCTCTTTATGTCAGAAAAACTTTTTTTAAATTCAAAATACAACAATACGATATCTAGAGTATTTATTCGCGTCTTCAAGACGCATCGATCGACCTATTGCTAAACCTCTTATGACGCACCAGTAAAGATTTATGAAGTTAAAAAAATGGCTTATTCTGTTTATGTCAGAAAAACTTTTTTAACATTCAAAATACAACAATACGATATTTTGTGTATTTGTTCGCGTCTTCGAGACGCATCGATCGACCTATTGTTAAACCTTTTATGACGCACCAGTACAGATTTATGAAGTTGAAAAAATGGTTTATTCTGTTTACGTCAGAAAAACTTTTTTAATATTCAAAATACAACAATACGGTATTGAGTGTATTTGTTCGCGTCTCCGAGACGCATCAATCGACCTATTGCTAAACCTCTCATGAGGCACCAGTACAGATTTATAAAGTTAAGACAATCGTTTTTTCTGTTTATGCCAGAAAAACTTTTTTAATATTCAAAATACAACAATACTATATCTAGTGTATTTGTTCGCGTCATCGAAACGCATCGATCGACCTATTGCTAAACCTCTCATGACGCACCAGTACAGATTTATGAAGTTAAAAAAAATTGTTCAATCTGTTTATACCAGAAAAGCTTTTTTATATTAAAAATACAACAATATGATATTTAGTGTATTTGTTCGCGTCTTCGAGACGCATCGATCGAATTATTCCAAATTTGGTAATGTTCAAGAGTTGATCATTCCGATTTCTAATTTTCAAATCAACTGAAGACATGAAAATTGAAGAATTCGATTTTTCTAAGAAATTTAAACATTTTTTTATTGTTTTAACGTTTTAGATAAAAAATCACTTTAAATTTGAAATAATTTAATTTTGAATTCTTTCTTTTGGAAATTATTCAAATTAAATAATTGAATTTTCAACGGAAAAGAGAAATTTTTTATCGAAAATGGAATAGTTAGATTCACAGTTAAAAAAGTTAATTTTTAACCACAAACAAAAATTTTATTCAATAAGGAATAGTTCAAAGTTAAAAAAATTGATTTTCAACTGAAAAAAAAAGAATTTCTAAAGAAAATAATTAAATTTTCAAAGAAAGAAATAAAAGTTTAACAAAGGAGTTCAACTCTTAACCAAATAGTTAAATTTCTAAACAAAGAAATGAATTTCAAAACTAAAATGATGAATCTTCAAACAAACAAAAATGAATTTCTGACAAAGGATTTCAATTTTCAACCAAGTAGCTGAATTTTTAACGAAAAAAGATTAATTCTCAACAAAAATGTAACAGTTGATATTTCAACGAAAAAATCAAAAATGAAATAGTTAAGTTTATAGAAAAAAATTAATTTTAAATCAAAATAAAAACCAAATTTTTATCAAAATAGTAAAATTTACAACCAAGAAGAATTGCAACAAAATACATACGAATTTTGAACCGAATAGTTGAATTTTTAACTGAAAAAGATCAATTTTCAATCAAAAATGGAATAGTTAGAAAAATTAATTTGCGACTAAAAAAAATTAATTTCTAAACAAAATACTTAAATTTCCAACAACAAAAAAATGAGTTTTTTAACAAAGGAAGTTAACTTTCTATCAAGCAGTAGAATTTTCAACTAAAAAAGATTCGTTCTTAATAAAAAACGGAATAGTTAAATTCTCAGATAGAAAAAATAGTTGAATTTTCAACCCAAAAAGATGAAATTACTTTTTGAAAACTTGTTTAATTTATTACAAAGTAGACAATTTTTCGCTAAATAGTTGAATTTTTAACTGAAATCATGAATTTTGAAAGACGATGATTAATTTTTGACCGAAAAAGACTAATTATAAAAAATATATTAATTTTCAACTGAAAAAGATGAATTTTTAATCAAAAACATAATAGTTAAATTTTAATATAAGAAATTTAACTTCCAACACAAACAACAAGAAAATTCTAACTGAGTTTTCGAAATTCTTTTGGTTTTTTTGGATATCATCGACAAAAAATGTAGCAGTTGCATTTTCAACCAAATAGTTAAATTTTTAAGCCAGAAACGCATTTTTAGAAGGTAGTAGAGATGAATTTTTAACCAAGAAAGATACATTAATTTAAATATTGAATACTTCACTAAAAAATAAAAGCATTTAAAACATTGAAACTCTTCTAAATTTAGAGTATTTAAAATTAAATCCTTTTTCATTAATTACCACGCAGTTTCTCAGCACGCAGGGCGAGAGACGGTTGCGACTCTCGCCTCGGAAGGGCCGCAGTGCGCGAGCACTCAGTCGAGTATATTGCGCAATATTATGCATTCCAACTGGAAACGGGTCAGGCGGCCCGGACTCTTTACGTTTCGATTCCCCCGATTTAGTAACAAGGCTTATTGCAGGCAACTCCCGACACTGTTACTAAATCGGGGTCCAAGTGTATTCATCAAACAATTTTGTCAGACTTTTTCGATTTTTCGTGAGAGAGTTCAAACCATTTGAAGGATTTCCAGTGATTTAAAAGAATTTCAACTGATTTCAAGGGAATTCATAGAATGTTCAGCGATATTGATTATTTTAAGAAATTTTCAAAGCTTTTAAACATTTTTAAGGAAATTCATTTTTTTTTAAAGAGTCGTTGCAAAGTTGTATACGGCAGGCCAAGGGATTGCACAAGAGTTAATTAAGGAAATGAATATTATTTCAAATATTTTAAGTGATTTATAATATTTCTATAAACTGCAAAGAATTTCACAAAAATGAAGGGTTTGCAGACTTGCAGTAAGATATTTTAATAAAAGGCCCATGTTCTTCATACTTGTATTCAGTTTGCTCCACATTTTTTGCAAGTCTTCGATTGACTCTGCAATAACAACCTTATCATCTGCGAACGCTAACCCACGCACCCTCACTGTCCCGAGATCCACACCTTCTTCGTCGATGAGTGCCATTCTTAGGCACTTGTCCATGTGAATAATTAATTTAGAAAACACTTTTAAAAATACCGTTTTTAGCATGAATTTTATATAAAACTTATTTTGCATTTTTCGGTGCATGTTCAGGGCATAATACAAGGGGATCAGGGGGGGGGGGGAGTTATTAAGTGCAAATTATTTACTGAATTTTCCTTAAGAGGTGACCAAACTTTACAGAAAGTTTCTGGTTGAAAATTCCTAATTTCCTATTGAAAAGTCTACTATTAAATTCTTGACTAAGAAATCTTTTTTTTGTTGGTTAAAAGTTGTAAGCCAAAAAAACGAATTTTCAACCAAACAATTGAATTTTCAACCAAGAAGGTGACTTTAACAAAGTTGTTGAATTCTCAACAAAAAAAATTAAATTTCCAACCAAATAATAAAATTTTTTACAAAAAAAAAAAGAATTCTTAACCAGAAATTTTATCGTAGACTTTTCAACAGAGAATAATGAACTTTCAACCAAAAATAGTTGAATTTTCTTATCAGTTGGCATTACTTTATTAATGTTGAAATATTAGGATAGGAAACTGGAAATTGTGCTTAAAAAGTCAACTTAATTTTCCATTACACAGATATTTTGCAACCAATAACTTTTAATTTTACCCCTGCCCCTGAGCCCCTTGTATTTTCCCCTGAACATGCTCAAAAAATGCAAAATAGCAGTTTTATGTAACATTCATGCTAAAAATTGTGTTTTTTAAAATGTTTACTAAATTAATTATCCACATGGACTAAGAATGGCCCTAGTCGACGAAAAAGGTGTGTATCTCGGGACAGTGAGGGTACGTGGGTTAGCGTTCGCAGGTGGTAAGGTTGTTATGGCAGAGTTAATCGAAGACTTGCATTTATTATCTTCCAGACGTCTCCCTCTGTCTTAACATTTCCTAACTCCTCTTCCAGATCTTTCTCCTTTTCCTGTTCTTTCTTTTTACACGTCAATCTAAACTTCTTCCTCATTTCTACGTACTCTTCCCTTTTCGCATTACCCTTTTTCCACTTCTCGTACTTCCTCTTGAATTCCCTTTCATCTTTTCACATTCCCTATCCCACCACGGCTTTACCATTCCTTTCTTCTTTCTAAATACCTTCCTTTGCACACACCCTTTCACCTTCTCTTTCAGATCCTACCATATCTCTTCCACTGACTTCCCTTGAAAGCGTACCTTTCCTAACTCCTCCTGACACTTCTCGATCGCCTCCCGTGTCCAGGTCACCCTCTCCCCTATCGATACTTCTTCCCCACCTTGCCTTCCGCCACCCTCCCCTCTTATCCACAGTCTTCATGGCTGATGGTCTGATTCCACACTCCCCTCTACTGCGAATTTGTCCGTCTTCTTCCATCCTTGCATATTCATGACCACATAGTCTATCACCGATACCCCCACCTTACTTACATATGTGTATTCTCCCTCTTCGTCCCCAGTTGCCATACCATTCACCACCGCCCAGCCTTCATCCTCCATCCAGACCCTTAGAATCTCTCCCTCCTTATTTATTATCTTATACTTCGATTTCCTTTCGAAGCTCTCACCTTCCCTCCCCATCCTCGCATTAAAGTCCCCACCCAGTACCACCATACACTCCTCTCTTTCGCCTAGCAAGTCTTCCACCCTTCTTTAATTCTATCCATTCCATCCTTATTGTACACTGTGGCAAACTTACACGTTACTCCTCCTATCTTCACTTCCCTCATTTTCACTCCCTCCCCCTCTTCCTCTCCATGAACTTTTTCCTCAAATCCATCTCTAACCCCCGTTATAATTTCCCCACAGGCCCTTCCTTTCGTCTTCACTCTGACCGCCTCATGGAGTCTCCACCTATACCCCCTTGGCAGCTTCGGCTCTATTCTATCCCATTCCTTTCTTTCTACCCACGTTTCTACCAGTCCCACAACATCAAATTCCTGGATATACCTCCAGACCTCCTCATCCTTCTTCTTTACACCTGCTACATTCCAGTACAGCACCTTCACTACTCCTCCACCCTGCATTACCCCCAGCCCCCTACTTCCTACGAAACAAATCCCCCTGCCCTTCCTTCAACACCTCTTTCTCCTCGTCCCACACCCACATCTTCTCGTCTACTCTTATTTTCCGATATCCTACCTTCGCTGATCTCCCTTCTCTACTCTCCCTCCTAGCCCTGTCGTACAGCATTCTCTGCATATCCCTTTCCTTTCTCGTCAAATCGTGATCGATGAAAACTCCCTCATCCTTTACCCTGTTCTTATTTCGCCTTACCCCCAACTTTTCATTTCCAGCTCTCCAACTCTACAACCGCCACTTCCTTCTCCTTTCTCTCCTCAAATTTAATTTTCCCTACCATGCCTTTAAAGTTTAACCCATCCTATGCTCTGTATATTTGTATGAAAGTACGTTTTTTAATTTTTGTACCATGTTCTTCCAATTCGAAAAGTCTCAAAAAATTTTAAATATTTGAATGTCTGCCAACATTTGAATTTTCCGCCAAAAATAGTTGAAAAAATGTGTTCAATGTATTTTCAAGAGATATTTAATTTGACCCTAGATTGATTATAATCCATCAAGAACAATCCGAGATGTACGCAAAAAAATGGGAAAACCATAAAAATTCGCAGTGATACCCTTTTAATTCGAAATAATCCACTTGTAATCCGAGGTAATACACTTGTAGTGCAAAGTAATCCACTTGTAATCCAAATTAATACACTTGTAATTCGAAATAATCCACTTGCACTCCGAATTAATCCACTTGTAATGCGAAGTAATCCACTTGTAATCCGACGTAACCCATTTTTAATGCGAAGTAATCTATTTGTAATCCGAATAATACACTTGTAATTCGAGGTAATCTACTTGTAATTCAAAGTAATCCACTTGTCATCCGAAGTAATACACTTATAATTCGAAGTAATCTACTTGTAGTCCGAAGTAATCCAATTGTAATCCGAAGTAATCCACTTGTAATTCAAAATAATCCACTTGTAATCCGAAGTAACCCATTTGCAATCCGAAGTAACCCACCTGTAATGCGAAGTAATCCACTTGTAATCCGAGTAATCCACTTGTAATCCAAAGCAATCTACTTGTAATCCGAAGTAATCCAAAGTAATCTACTTGTAATCCGAGTGATCCACTTGTAATGCGAAGTAATCCACTTGTAATCCGAAGTAATACGCTTGTGATTCGAAATAATCCACTTGTAATCCAAAGTAATCAATTTGTAATCCGAGTAATTCACTGGAGTGATTTACATATTTGTTTATTTTTTACATTCTCATCCTATAATGTAAAGGTATTAGATTTTGTGTAAAATTTGACGCCCCCCCCCCCCCCCCGTTGTTGTCAAATGCCAACGTTTTGAGTCCCCCTGAACCCAAAAAACAGGTTTTCACAAAATGTCTGTTTGTCTGTATGTCTGTCTGTTTGTCTGTCTGTAGATTTTTAGTTTGTTAGCACGATAACTTTCAAAAGAATTAACCTATTGGATTGGGCTTTGGTATACTCTTCAAGTGTCCTAAAATGAAGGTCTTGTTTATTAGCCAGCCATTTTGGATACAAATTCAAAAAGTGAGCACATTTTGAAAATTTTTGAGAACACTTTTTTTTAATATTTGAACATTCTATGGACGGATATTAATAGTACTCAGAAAGGCGAACAAAACATTTTTATGACTTTTTTTGATAGAAGAAAAATTACCGGAGTTATAGCATTTACAAAATTCCAAAAAACAAACGAAATTGAACATTTTATTCTAAATAACGCACGATATGAAAAAAAGTCAGAAATAGAAAAATGTTTCTTTTTGAACACCCTACAAGATTTTCATGAGATTTTTTTTAATTTTCTTGAAAAATCGAACATTCAAATTTTGATCGCACAAAAAATAATGAAAGATCAAAAATTCCATTTTGCGATCAAACTATACAAGATACGAAAAAAGATGAATAGACAAAAATTGTACACTAAGAAAAGATCTACAGATTTGGTATTATTCACTTTTTGATGGGACGCGTAGTTTTTGTTTCATTCGTAAAAAACTGATTTAGGAATAAAATAAATTAAATTTTAGGACAAACGAAAAAGTAAATTAGATCTCCTCTTTAATAAATTTAATAATCACGTATTATATTTCTTTGGTTAAAAATTTAACTATTCAGTTGAAAATTCGTCTCTTGTGGTAGAATAATAATCTTCTTTCTGAGAAATTCACTTTTTTAGTTGACAAATTTATTTATTTCCTTGAAAATTGACCTATTTGGTTGAAAATTCGTTTTTTATGGTTAAAAATCAATTGCTTCAACTATTATTATAACTATTATATTTTGGGTTGAAAATTTATCTTTTTTAGTTGACAATTCATGTATTTTGTTAAAAATTCGTTATTTTCGGTAGAATATTCAACATTTTGGTTTAAAGTTCATTTAAATAAATCGATTCACTTCGCCCGAATTTTCGGTGCTGTGACTTTAATTATTTTCAATTCAAGTATAAAAAATTTAAAAGAGATAGGAAGATTATCGTCAGAGATTTGTAAAAACTAATAATTATAAAGAATTAAAAAACTAACCCAATAAAAAGTTTTTAAAAATTCAACACAATAATACAAATGAATTTTTCACAAAAAGTTGAATTTTCAAACAAAAAAAAAAGGCGAGAAGTGAATTTTCAACTTTAAAAAATCAATTTTCTAATAAAAATGGAATAGCCACATTTTCAGTAAAAAAATTCATTTTCAACAAACTAACTAATTTTCAACAAAATAGTTAAATTTTTAACTAAAGAAACTTATTTTTAACTGAAATAATGAATCTTCAACCAAAAAAATGAATCTTCAACCCAAAAGATAAATTTTCTAACAAAAAAAGATACATTTTCAACAAAATAAATGAATTTTCAACAAAGAAGATTAAATGTCTATCAAAAAATATAAATTTTCGATGAAAAATATGATACTTTAATTTTCAGTTAAAAAATTAATTTTTTTTAAATACATGAATTTTGAAACAAATTTTTGTTAAAAACTATAGAAATTTCCATCTTAATAGCTAAATTTTCAAATGAAGAAATCAGAAAAATTCAGTTTCACCACAAAAAAAAACGAATTTTCAACAAAATAGTTAAATTTTTAAACAAAAAAATTATTTTTTAACAAAAATAATGAATCTTCAAAAAAAATGAATTTTTAACCCAATAGTTGAATTTTCAATTGAAAGAAAGGATTTTGTACCAAAAAAAAAAACAGCAAATTTTCAACAAAATAGATGAATTTTCTACCAAACAAATGAATTTTTGACAAAAAAAAAGGGAATAGTTGAATTTTCAGTAAAAAATCTAATGTTCAGACAAAAAATTAATTGTCAACCACACTGTTAAAAATGTTTGCAATTTTAATATACATTTAATATACATTTGTATATTAATTCTAAAACCTAGGTATACGAAATTGCTATTAAGAGACTATGTTATTAAATTTTATATACCGCATATTGATCATTTATCAGAAAAGTCAGATATTTGCACTTTACACAAATTATAAACAATTCTGGCGGCAATTTGCAATTATAAATAATCAAAAATAATATTTTCTTCTAGATGAATGTAAATTACACTGGGTTTTAAGAGAAAAGTTAAATTAAACGAATAATTAAGAAACTTAACCTCCAAGCACCTGTACTCACGTTCAAATTCTAACATTCGCAGCGAATTTTAGAAAAAATTCCACCCGTACGTTGCCCTTTCATTGTAAGAAAGAATTTAGTCAACGAATTTAAGGATATTACTTTATTTTATAATATTTGACAAGATCTGAAGGCATCAGAGAACTTGTTGTTTTCACGCACTCTGTTTTACCGACTTTAATATACATGTATATTAATTTTACAACATGTTGGTATATTAAAATTAATTTACGGTATATGCAAATGACTTTACTCACATGTATATTAAATTTCGATCAGATTTTTTTAACAGTGCAGAAGGATTAATTTTCTACCAAAAAACATCAATTTTTAACGAAATAAATGAATTTTCCACAAAAAAAGTGAATTAGTCACCAAGAAGATTAAGATATTCTACCATAAAAGACGTTTCAAAAAAATACAGAAATTTTCAACCAAATAGCTGAATAATATAAATGTTAAATAAAACATGGAATAGTTAAATTTTCAATTAAAAAAGTTTAATTTACAACAAAAATTTCCAAAAAATAGTTGATTTTTGAATTAAGAAGTTATCAAATCAAGATATATTGGGATAAAAATCCTGAAACCAATGAAAAATTGACCTTGTAAATTCCACATTTTTCTGTTTTTCTAAAATGTATTCCTAAATTCCACATTTTTCTGTTTTTCTAAAATGTATTCAGACCGAAAATCAAGTGGCCGAACAATTATTAATTTATAATTTTTATTTTGTCGAATTGTCAACTCACATAACCTCTATTTGTCCTAACTACCAATTATCATCATTTCTATTGTACCGAATTCTCATTTGGCATAATTTTCGTATTTTCGAATTTTTAATCACCATAATCTTTATTTATCGTAATTTTAATTAAATCTAATTTCTGTTTTTCCGAATTTGTATTCGACATAAATGTACTTTTTCCGAACTTCCACATGACCTAATATTCATTTAGAAGAATTTCTATTTGTCATATTTTACATTTATCCGAATTATCATTTGTCATAAATTTCATTTCTCCTAATTTTCATTTATCCTAATGTCTAGGTAGCCGAACTGGCATGCGCCATAATTTCCATGTCACAGAAATTTCATTTGTCCTAACAGACTTCCGTTCAGTTTCGAAGTAGTTGTTTCCCATCTAGATGCATTTAGTCTGGCCGGTAAGTCAGGTGAAGATGGCGCTGTGAAACACTTCCTACGGTACCAAATACATTAGGCGCGAAATTCAAATGAGGTCTTTGTTTAGAAATGCATAATCAAAATGTAGCTAGTGTGTTCGGTCGGTAACATGTTCCTAAACACTAATTCGCAAACATTTGCGAAAATTCGAAAGATTAATGCAGAACTACCTAGATGAAGAATGCGAGAAGGTACGTGCAAACTGAATTACAAAAACATAGTTTAATTTTTATTTGATCTTAGCATGTACGCAATATTATCCGATTTTATGTATCAGCAACAAGGGAGGAAAAGGGTTGTAGGTGTTCTGTAAGTAAGTAACATTATTCTTTAATTACATTTGTCAACAATTTATTGGGAACCAATTGAAGAAGGTAAATCAGTGATCAGCGAATTTGAGAAAAAAATATTTCAGGTTGGTTTTTGCTTTCTTTAGGTAAAATTTGCAATTCTTATTTAATCCTAATGTTATAGGGCGCATTTTATTCATTGAGAGAGTCTGTAGAAATCTCACGGGTACGTTTTTATTAAACAAATTTTATTTAAGAAAAGTATTTTTTATAAAATAAACAATTTTATAAGCCCTCAATAAAAATTTTTCAAATAAAAACGTACTGAAGAGACTAGTAGAGAATCTTGCAAGAAATGAAATTAGTCCTACAAAATTTGATTTAAGTAAGAATTGCAACTTTTACCTACAGAGAAAGAAACACAAAAACTCTAAATAACTAATAATAAACAAATTTTCTTTCAAAATTAGATACAATTAACAAATAACTAATTAACGATTCTCCTCGATGTAATAATTATTTTGTACATTGCTCATTTTTGAACTAGCATTCTTCATCTAGGCAGTTCGGCATCAATCTTTCGAAATTTCGCGAATGTTTGCGAATTAGTATTTAGGAACATGTTACCGACCGAACATTTTAGCTACATTTTGATTATGCATTTCTAAACGAAGACCTCATTTGAATTTCGCGCCTAATGTATTTGGTACCGTAGGAAGTGTTTCACAGCGCCATCTTCACCTGACTTACCGGCCAGACTAAATGCATCTAGATGGGAAACAACTACTTCGAAACTGAACGGAAGTCTGTTAGGACAAATGAAATTTCTGTTACATGGAAATTATGGCGCATGCCAGTTCGGATACCTAGACATTAGGATAAATGAAAATTAGGAAAAATGAAATTTATGACAAATGATAATTCGGATAAATGTAAAATATTACAAATAGAAATTCTTCTAAATGAATATTAGGTTATGTGGAAGTTCGGAAAAAGTATGGTGAATAAAAATTCGAAAATACGAAAATTATGCCAAATGAGAATTCGGTGCAATAGAAATTATGATAATTGGTAGTTACGACAAATAGAGGTTATGTGAGTTGACAATTCTACAAAATAAAAATTATAATAAATAATTGTTCGGCAACTTGATTTTCGGTCAAATGAAACTTAGGTAATATGGAATTTGGGGTATATTCATGCGCCTCTTATTTAAATGTAAATAGTGCAATGAAAATATGCAACAATGGTTATTTTTCTTTAATTGTAAAAACACCATTTTGAGTGTTATTTAACAATAATCTGGAATTTTTCTCAGTTGATACATGAACATAAATAATGGGACATTTTTCTTAATCTTGAAGGTTAAAAATAAAATTTTTATATAAAAATAAACAAAATATTGAAAAATGAATCGAGTTTGTTCTAGTAAATAAAAAAGTTGATGTTATTGCGTCTCGTTTTAAGATATTTCCCGAGGTCTGAGTTGGAACGTAGCCCACCGTAACGGTTCACATCTTTTTGTACAAAAGTAAAACTTTGAACCGTTAGATTCGTCCGAGACTCGCGGCATAAGTAATTAACACTGCATATAGTGTTCGAGTGACGGTTTTATTGAGAGGCGAGATAATCTTCTCCTATCTTACCCACACATCCACAAAATAGAAAAACCCGTTTCTGTTTTGGAATCCCATTTTTTTCACCGCTCGTTCTTTTTTTTTTTCTTTTTTTTTCTTATCTTTTATTCACTTTTGATGGACTAAGAAAGTATCTTGCCTACCTTATTTACGTACTTTATTTTATCTATTTACTGTTATATATTTACCATTTTAATATAATAAATTGTTTTATATATATATATATATATTTAATTTGGCGATTGTGAATTCTCTTTCGTTAAAGCTCCTTCGGCTTCAACGAACACATTTTCATCACGTATCTCGTGCTTCGCACTCGACTACAATTTATCAGACATGGCAAAATCAAATTTCATTTTTAATGATTACTTCAATATTTTTTCCTTATATTGCATTAAATTCCATTCTCAGCTACACTGAAAAATGTATAATTTCAATAAATGTATATATTATTACAATTCATAATATGCATTGGTATTAAAACAGACGCATTTTCATTCTTGTTTTTATAATTACAAAAAAGTGTGCATTTTATTTAAAAAAAAATAATTTTGTTAGGAATCATTTTATTGAAACTTGTGTAGTTGTTCCATAAATTTAATTTGTTTATTTTCAATGTTATTTTTCGATTTAAACCAAAAATACGCATCCTAGCGCGAGCTGGTTCTAAGAAAATGTTTAGATATAATTTAGGTGACAAATTTTTTAAATAAAATGTTATTCTAGCTTGTGTCATTTTTCTGAAAAGTTATTTTTTTTCATTTTGAGTGTATTTTTATAACAAAAGCTTATAACAAATTTGTAAATCTTTTTTGGTTAACAACGTTGTCTATTAATTTTTTTCGTCTTTTGTATCCTTTTTCAAAAAATTTAATTTTTTTTATTTTCAATCTTATTTTTTACGATTAAAAAAAATCTACTCGTCCTATATAAAAATGATTAATAACAAATTCGTAGATATTTTTTTGGTGTAAAACTTTTGTTTGTCCATTTTTTTCGTACCTTGCGTCGTTTTTTGCAAAATTTTTATTTTATTTTTTAAGGATTAAAACAAAAACCACGCATCCTATCAAAAAATAATATGTAACAAATTAGTAACTCTTTTTGTATAAAGAACTATAATATATAAATAAACATCTATTTTTAATGTGATAATTTAATTTTCAAATAAAAAAAATTTTCAATCAAAAACAGAATGGTTAAATTTTCAGTTTAAAAAATTAATCTTGAAAAAAACAACTAATTTTTAACAAAATAGTTCAATTTTCAATGAAAGAGATGAATCTAAAGCAAGCAAATGAATTTTCAGCTAAATAGTTCAATTTTCAACCAAAAAAATGAATTTTCAACAAAGAAGATTAATTTTCTACAAGAAAGATGAATTTTCAAGAAAATACATGAATTTTCTGCCAAATACATGAATTTTTTAACCAATGACATGCATTTTTTAATTAAATAGTTGAATTTTCATCTAAAAAGATGAATTTTCAATGAAAAATGGAATAGCTAAACTTTCAGTAAAAAAAATTATTTTTCCACAAAAAAAAACGATTTTTTTTTTAATTGTTCAATTTTCTACTACATTGAATTCTTAAACGAACAAATGAATTTTGGTTTAACCTTTAACCAAGTAGTTAATTTTGTAATAAAGAAGATAATTATCTATAAAAAAGATTACTTACGAGTAAAAGCAAAAATTTCTAATGCATCATTTTTCAACGTAATAGTTGAATTTTCAGCTAAAAAGGATGCATTTTTATTCAAAAATGGAATGGATGATTTGTCAGTAAAAAAATTAATTTTACACAAAAAAGGGATTTTCCAACAAAATATGTAAATTTTCAAAAAAATAGTTAAATTTTCGATAAAATAGTTAAATTTTGAACAAAATAGTTAAATTTTCAACCAAACAGGTTAATCTTAAACAAACAAATGAATTTTCAACTAAATAGTTAAATTTTCTACCAGAGCGATGAATTTTCAACTGAAATTTGAATCCTAAACCAAAAAAAATGAATTTGAAATAAAATAGTTCAACTTCCAACCAAGTAGTTGAATTTTTAATCAAGAAGATAAAAAAATTTAACACATTATTTTTTAACGTAATAGTTGAATTTTTAAGTAAAAAAGATCAATTTATAATAAAAATGCCATAGTTAAATTTTCAGTTTGAAAAATTAATCTTCACAAAAGAAACAGTTTTCAACAAAATAGTTAAATTTTTAACAAAAGAGATGAATCTCAAACAAAAAAATAAATTTTCAACTTAATAGTTCAATTTTTAACCAAAAAGATGAATTTTCAACTAAATAGTTCAATTTTTTAACGAAAAGGTGAATTTTCAAAGAAGAAGATTTGTCAAAAAATAATTAAATTTTCAATAAAATAGTTAAATTATAAACTAAACAGTTCAATTTTAAACCAAAAAGATGAATCTTCAGCGAAGAAAATTGATTTTTAATCAAAAATGGAATACCTAAGTTTTCAGTAAAAAAAATTAATTTTCCACAAAAAAAAAGAAACGAAAATGTGAATCATCAGCTAAAATAAATTAATTTTAAATAAAAATAAATTAAATTTCTAACCGAGAAGGGTCTAGCAAAAAAGAGGAATTAAAAAAAATAGATCATTTTTGATGAAACGAGCAGGTTTTGTTTTACTCGTAAAAAAATAACATTGAAAATAAAAAATATTTTTTTGAAATGACACAAGGTGCGAAGAAAAATTAATAGACGGAAGTACTTCACCCCAAAAAGATATTCGAATTTGTTATTGATCATTTTTAGATAGTCTAAAATCAAAGTATTTAGTTGAAAATTCATTTTTTAAGATTCACTTCTTTGGTTGAAAAT